>JAQIUQ010002894.1:182500-315000 GCA_030378365.1 Hybognathus amarus | reverse complement strand
TGTGTGTGTGTATATATACACACACACACATATACATATACACACACACACATACATATATATATATACATACATATATATATATATATATATATATATATATATATATATATATATATATATATATATATATATATATATATATATACATATATATATATATATATATATATACATATACATATACATATATATATATATATATATATACATACATATACATATATATATATATATATATATATATATATATATATACACACACACACACACATATATATATGCTCTGTATTTTATTTTATTTCATTTATATCTTATTACTTATAAGTTAAAAAAATCAGTTTTTCATGATGATGTTATTAAATTCAAATTCATCATATTCCTAGTAACACTTCAAGTCAAGCTTAAAGGGATTCGTTCACCCAAACAATGAAAATTAAGTCATTAATTACTCACCCCCATGCTGTACAAACCCCGTAAGACCTTCGTTCATCTTCGGAACACAAATGAAGATCTTTTTGATTAAATTGGAGAGCTGGATCACTGCTACATAGGCACCCTAAGGGATAGAAACTTAACAGCCCAGAAGTCTCAGCCTTGTAGGCCTGAGACGAGAGTTCAAGAGATTTCCACAACGCATGCGCGAGAACTGAACTTTAGTTGAAGGAGATCGCAATTCTCACGCATGCGTTGTGGAAATCTCTTGAACTCTCGCCTCAGGCTTACAAGGAAGAAAAGGAATAGTCGAATAAAGTCGTTATTTTTGTTTGTTTATTCGCACAAAAAGTATTCTTGTCGCTCTGATAAACTTAAAGCTGAGCCACTGTAGTCACATATAAAATGTAAACATTTTCTTCAATGACTTTCTGGACCGTCAAGTTTCGATCCCTTAGGGTGCCTATGTAGCAGTGATCCACCTCTCAAATTTAATCAAAAATATCTTCATTGTGTTTCGGAATTTTCATTTTTGGGTGAACCAACCCTTCAACCATAACCATGACATAAATCACTGTAAAGCATTGCCTCTCAAGACTTCTTGGCTGAATAGGAAAAGAGTACAAGTACCATGATTTTGCGATAAACATTTCGTTTTAGAGAAACGTATGCATTCCAAGGCACATCTAAATAATTTAAATAATATAAAGGCAGATATTAGATCACCGTATGGGGCTGGAGGGAGGCGAATGTACAGCACAAGAAACACTTTTTCTTTTAAATAAGTGTTATTTTCCTGTAATCATAATGTGAAATAATAACCAGGGGTTTTCAGGTTAGTCTTAGTGTTACCAGATCTTGCAGCTGCTGCTGGAGGGATGTTTTCTCCTGATCAGAGGAGGACAGTTTCTGCTGGAGTAGAAGCACCTCCTTCTGTCTGTTCTCCAACTCAAAGTTCAGCTCCTTGATCTATAAGAACGCACAGAACACAGTGATCTTATGATGTAAATGTCTTCTGGCGTACAAGCAAATGTCATAATGCCTCTTGTATAGGTTGATTTAAGGAGGGAGATGAACAGACCTTTTTGTCTTGTAATGGAGGAGAGGCTGATCCGAGGTCTCGGCTCGAAGAGTTCTCAGCTGAAGCTGCAGGTCGGACACCTCCTTCTCCAGCTCCATGATCCTGGAGCGCTCGGACACCGTGGCCACCTACAGCAGCAGATGAGACTTAATCAACTGCTAAGCATGACCAAACCGGTCTATGAAGGCATTAAACATAAACTACATACTTTCTACATAAATAAAACATCTGCTGCTTTCTCATGAACTTAATGGGCGTAATGAAAATTAACCTGCCAGGAGTTTTTTATTTTATTTTATCATAAACTAAATTGAACACAAAACTTTCTACTATGATATTCACTACCATTCATAATTCTTTTTTTAAAATGAATAATACTTCTGCTCAGAAAGGATGCAATAATTTATTGAAAATTGAGAGTAAAGACATTTAAAATGTTTCATTTTTCCAATAAATGCTATTCTTTTGAACTTTCTATTCATCGAAGGATCCTGAAAAAAATGTATCATGGTTTCCATGAAAATATTAAGCAAGCACAACTGTTTAACATATCATTCCTTTGCATTACAGGAATAAATTACCAAAAAAATAAATAAATAAAATATATATTTTATTAGATTTTTTTTTTTTAAGAAAATGCTTATGCTTACCAAGGCTGCATTCATTTGATATAAAAAACGGTAATGCTGTGAAATATTAATAATAATAATAATAATAATAATATATATATATATATATATATATATATATATATATATATATATATATATAACAACATAACATAATAATAATACGTATATATATATATATATATATATATATATATATATATATATATATATATATATATATATATATATATATATATATATTTTTTTTTTTTTTTTTTTTTTTTTTATATTTCACAGCATTACCGTTTTTTTAGATCAAATGAATGCAGCCTTGGTAAGCATAAGCATTTTCTTTAAAAAAAATAAACTAAAAAAATCCTAAACTTCTGAAAAGCCGCTAACTTTTGAATAGCAGTGTAAACCAACAAAGCTACTTGTTAAAATGCTATTTAAATGATATTTATTTCCCCATATAACAGTAGGCTACTGAGAATTATAGGTTAAAATGTGCTTGAAACTGACACGGTTGGGGGAATTGGTCCTGAAAAAGAACTAAAAATATTATTTATACAAAATCATTTTTCTTGTTCTTTTGACTTTGGGATGAAAAATGACTTGCAGAGATGCACCCAGTGGTGCTTACAAAAAAAGAGACCTACCTCAATCCATCATGGAATAGAAAAAAAAACGCTTTCCCAAAATAAACAAAATCTCTTCCGAGCACTGGGGATCTCACTTTAACCCCAAGAGAAATCTCTCTCCCCCTCCCATCTGACAGATTCATTTACCCTAGTATCCTCTGAACTCCCTCTGGAGTTTATCTGCTTTGGTCTTTTCAAACAGAAGACTCTGTTCCAGCTCCTTAATGTGGGCATGCTCCAGTTTGGTCTGCGTCTGTCAGTAGACAGAAGAGGAAAAAGAGAGACAACACCAACGCGCGGTCACATGCCAGCCAAAAGCCAAGTACGAAGAGCTTCATGCAGATCTTGACATCATCCTTTCTCTATGAATGAGGACAAATACAGCAGTGACACACACACAGAGCAGCGTGAAGAATGGCTCAAAGAGCAGGCAGATGACAGAGAGATGGAGGGTGTCAATAATACAAGAATGAATGAAGGAATGAACGTTTGAAAGTGATAAAAGATGAAAAGAGAAGAATGCAGTGATGAAAGAGTGAATGAATGAACAAATAAGGTAAATAAAGCATCAAAGAGTCAAGGCTATAACAGCCACAAAGTGATGCACTGTTTTCATTTGTTTTGTTGTTTTTAAAGAAACTTCTCCAATAGGATTTTTGAAGAACTCGTCAATGAATGATTATTTAAATGATCTATCTATCCATCCATCCATCATTGTAGTCACAAGACGTTTATCTATCTATCCATCCATCCATCTAGTCTGTCTATCTATCGTCGATCCATCCATCCATCCATCCATCCATCGTTGTAGTCACAAGTTTATTTATCTATCTATCTATAGTTGTAGTTGAAACAAGTCAGTCTATCTATCTATCTATTTATCTATCCATCTATCTGATTCATTGATTGATCTGATCTGATCTATCTTTGTAGTCAAAAACAAGTCTACTAGAGTTGTAGTCACAAGTCGATCTATCTGTCCGTCCATCCATCCTTCCATCTATCTATAGTTGTAGTAACAACTTTATCTATCTATCTATCTATCTCATCTATCTATCTATCTATCTATCTATCTATCTATCTATCTATCTATCTGATCTATCTATCTGTAGTTTTAGTCAAGACAAGTCTATCGTAGAGTTGTAGTCATAAGTCTATCCGTCTATCCGTCCATCCATCCATCCATCCATCGTTGTAGTCACAAGACGTCTATCTATCTATCTATCTATCTATCTATCCATCTATCTATCTATCTATCTATCTATCTATCTATCTATCTATCTATCTATCTATCATCTATCTATCTATCTATCTATCTATCTATCTATCTATCTATCTATCTGATCCATCCATATATCCATCCATCCATCCATCCATCATCCATCCATCCATCCATCCATCAGTGTAGTCACAAGTTTATCCATATATATTCTATCTATCTGTAGATAGTTATGATCACATCAAGTCTATCAATCAATCATCTATCTATCTAATCTATCTATCATCTCTTGAAAACAATATTTATTTTTCCTGATATCTACTTATCTCCTGTGAATTTGTTTTCTTAAAAGTGTAAACAATACTGATAATTTCTGCATGAACACAGACTGATCTGTGACAGGTGACTGCGCTGGTTCTGGCCATATTCGGTTTCTCTCCGATGTAAACGTATATGATAGGGTCACTTTACCTCTAGGTCACCTTTGGTAATATAAGCCTCCTCTACACGGAACTGCAGGTCCTCCACTTTTCTGTGGGATAAAAAGTACACTTCAAACCCTCAAAGGTTTCTTAAGCACTGAACTTGCATGTTCTTTTGCAATAATCAAGCAATACGTATGGTATTTTTATAAAGATCAGGATTACCTTTTTTCCTCTTCCAGTTGATTCATCAGCTCCACTTTATCTCGGTCTGCAGTCTCCACAAGTCTCCGCAACTGGTCCAACTTGGCTTCCATCTCGTTGGCGTACTTCAAAAACACATGCAAAATTCTAAGCTTCAGAACGCCATGCAACACATGTGCATCTAAAAGTGGTGATACACGGGGAAACTTTTTGAGCTATGTTGCCATCAACAGACAAACAGGCGAGACACAGGGTCCCATCTAAAATATCCAGATATAAAACTTGTTGCCCATTCTCAATAGGAAAGTGCCCAAGCAACATTGCCCAGAAATATTGCTAAAAGGTTGCCCAGTGTATCATCACCTTTAGGCTCAATCCCAATTCACCCCTTGGCCCTACCCCTTAACTCTACCCCTCAGTTTTGTGCGTTCACGTCTAGGGGTAGGGTGTCCCGATTCTTGTTGAGATCGAGGGGTAGGGCGAAGGGGTAGGGCTACATAGCCCTCGAAACGGAGATTTTTCACACTGCAAAGCCAAAGGGCTATGAGAAAGTTCACGGAATGCATCGGAAATCAGCAGCGAGATGGATCGCAAACGGTTAAACATTTAAATTTAGCGCCAGATGATTCCACAACGCACTTTATTTACTCTTATAATAACAACACTATAGCACTATTATAACACTATTCGATCGACGAACTGATGACGTATCGGGTTCATGAAGGGTTGTTCCATTTCGTAGGGGAATATTTCAACCCCTGAAATATTATATATTATATATCAATCGCACTGAAGACTTGGAAGTAAACACCCACCGCTGTGAGTGGATAACTGTTTTGCATATTATAATGAGTTTCAACTCACTCGTCGGTGTACGTGGGGAAAATTGTTTTGAAAACGTCCAATGTTAACCGGAATGATTCGCCCATACATGTTCGACCCAGAGTCTGTGTGTTGCACAATTCCTGTCAGATCCAATATAGACGGCACAGCACTCGATCTTTAATCTTAATCGGTCTGCAAATCCAGTCTTGTTTACAAAACAATCCTCAGTGAAATGAATCGAACAGACGATGATTTTTTACCCTCATCAGCTGGAACGTCATTAAAAATAAAGTTTATCCATGCAGTCCTATTGGAATCCACAGGAAGCTTATGCAGCAACTGTCTTCTTCCACAATCAGGAAGGCACTGCACAATATTTTGTATTGCTCGGTAGCTCGATCCGGTTTGTTATCACGAGGTAGGTCTATGTTATTTATCTATGCGTGTAATACGCGAGTCGGTGGGCGGGGCTAAACCGGCCGTGTTGACTTTGACGTCATAGTTCCCCACTTTGAAAAACGAAGTCGTTTGGTGAGCCTGGTGTCAATTAAAGCTTTTATTGGACTCACAAGGACGTTTTCAGCTCTGAAACTTACAGGGTATTCTTATAATATGATGACCTCTTAGATGTCAAAAGCTCAAGGAAAATTTGATTTCTCAGTTCATCACCCCTTTAATATCAGAAAACTGCTCACCTGTTCCTGGCCCTGTCTGAGCAGCGCCAGCTCTTGCTGCACCTCTCCAGCATGGCTTGTGGCTCGTGCCACTTCCGTCCTCTCCATGTCCCGCTCAGCCAGGAGCTGCTCGATGTGCTGCTGCTTCTCCTTCAGGGCCTCCTGCAGGGCCGTGGTGCCTGAGATCTTCCGTGCGTACCGTGCAGACGTCTCTGTGAGCTGAAAGATTATTGACTGGTATTATTTCTAAGAATATATGGAGAAGAACATACACTGTGAGTGAAAGGAGCAGGACTGTACCAGGCCCGCTCGGCTGGGTTTGCCTCCTGCTGAGGAGGTGACGGAGCTGAGGGAACTGACAGAAGATGCGCTGGGGCTGTTCTTTAGGGTCGACCTGCGCCTGGAGGTTTTGGATTTGGCAGTAGTGGTGGACGGGAATCCGATGCGTGTGACTTTGTGCGTAGGAGCGAACAGTCCATACTTTGGGAGGCACTGAAAATACCTGTGAGAGTAAAGCATAAAAATAGATAAATATTCCCTAATCAAGATGTGCCAAGCTGATAGACTCATATCCAAACAGAGTGCTGTAATAAAATCTTAGTATTAGTTCAGGGTGTGCACACTTTTGAGTTAGCTATTCCAATTTTTATTTAGATTTAATTTTTTTCAATGAAAACGGTCACTTTGGTTTTCAGTGGCATTGCATAGTTTGTGATTTTACATTAAATATGCAAAAGTTGATATGAATTGTCTGTTTCATTTTTTACATCACAAAAAAAAGTTAACAGGGGTGTGTAGACTTTTTATATGCACTGTACTTCCAGTACACTTCCCATAAAGACAGTTCAACTAAAGTAACCTTCGGTTACAACTAACATGAGATTACCAACTCGTTTTACCTCTGTAATGTAATATTTCAGAGCGAAACAGAACATTTTTATTATAGAGGGTATGCATGTGACATCACTGTCTGGAGTGACTGCGGTTACGCCCACTGAGTGGCAAAAAGTGGCAGCATTGGTTTTCAGTGAGAATGCCGTGAAACACACAAAACACATTTAAAACAGGAAAAAGCTTTGAGATTGACTGAACAAATAGATTTGACAAGAAATCTGAAGTATATTTTAACAGACTGCCAAAAGCTACAGAAAAGATAAGGAAATGGATCGCTGCAATTCACAAAAACAACCCAGCCAGCCAGTAAAACATGGATTTGCAGTTTTCATTTTGTCAATATGTTGAATTCTGGGGTGAAATCATATCCTATATTGTTATATTTTGCATTGACAATTAACAACAAATAAATATCTGCCATCTTATATTCAGCATAATTGGTTGTTTTTAAATAAACTGACAAAATTCTCAAAGTTTTAGGGCTGGACGATATGACGATATATAACATTGATATAAGTGCCTAAGTGCCTATATAGAGTGCCGAAGAGATGACCGCCACTTTGTAGGACAACTCGGAGGCTAGCAACGCATTGTTTCCCTTTAATTCGAAAAGCTAATGCATTTTCCCCATAGACTTTTGGAAAATCGCAAAAAAATAAGATAAGTAAGTTGTGACTCTTACACATTTTATCTATCAAGATAATCTTTACAAGTTAATCCACAATTTATACATTTTGAAGCATATATAAAAGTTTCTTAAAAACACAAGCAGACAAAATAAAGTGTTAGAGCCTCGACCGATAAAGGATTTTGAAGGCAGATACCGATACAAATATTTTTTGGTTTTAAACTCCTATATGCCGATATATCGGCCGATATTTTTAATTTTTTCTGAAACGCGCAATAGAACATTAACAGATTTCCCTAACGTTAGTTATTTGTTTATGATCATGCATTTTGAAAAGAAACTTGTTTCTTTTATTGTCACAACAGAACCGACTGATGATAGTGGCATTAGCTAGCTTTGTGATTAGCTAGTCTATGATGAGTAATAATTTAGCAATGGATGGCGTCATACTGCAAAGTGTAAAACATACATTTTCAATATAACAGGCAAAGAAGAGATGATTAGTCTCATTGCTATGAGTGTCACGCGCTATTAAAGAAATACTTCAGTCACTATGTCAAAAGTTAAAAGGACAGTCAGTCAACTACACTGTAACAACGTAACGTAATTATTACTAACTAATTCCGCGACTGTTGGGGATGTTCTTTTAATTGTTATTCAAGCAATGTATGTCTTGTGACCAACTCAACAACGAGTGTTGCCAACAGAGACTGTGTAGAGTGCCCTCTGGTGGACAAACTATACAACTCCAACACTCATGACATGGTTCAAGCGGCTTTCGTCCGTTTTTATTTTTGTATTTTTGAAATATTAATTTATCGGCCATTATAACTGCCAGATACCGATCATTTGGAAAATGCCTAATATCGGCCGATAATATCAGCATGCTGATATATCGGTCTGGCTCTACTGTGTGTTCTATGTCATAGATCAAAATGTGAAAATATTTAGAGGCTTTGTTCACCACATATATTATATCAGGCGATTTAGCAAAAACCCATTCAAAAATCCCATAGACTTTAGCGCGAGGGAACCGGTAGTGCTAAAATGCTAACTCACTTTCGCTTTTGGCCTACAGAATGAGCGGTAACCTCGGCACTCTATTGTATTTATAAAAAGCGTTCACAAGCGAATTTGCTTTATGTATTTCCCAGATGTCGAAATCACGCATATATAAATGTCAGGAAGCACTACTCCTGGCTGGATGTCAATATCCATGGATCACTGGAAAATTGGTAGTTGTAGTTGATTAATCGTTTGTTTTACTCGCATTTTCAGTTTTCCCTGTAAGATCCAGGTTCTTCGATACTCCGGCTGCTCCAATGGGAACTGAACATGAAAAGTGAAGCTATTTGACATACTGTACAGTTGGGGAAAAAACAAGTAATCTCACCGTGCCTTTTCTATGGCTTCTCAACAATGTCTCAAAACTTTTAGTTTCTCAAGAATGTGCCAAGATTCAGCCAGATAAGCAAAGACCTTAAAGATCTGTTTTTCTAAATGTCCTGTTCTCACGGGTTGTTCTCTTGTGTAATTTTGACAGATTGTGGCCTTACCTTACACCAGCCACTGCCCCATCATTCTTGCCAAGAGGCTCATCCAGCTCAACGCCACACCATTCACCTTTTGCGAAGTCAGTTTCGCCCAGGAAGCGCACAACACCTGCCTTGGATCCTGCAACCTAAGGAATGGAAGCAAAACATTCCCTCAAACTTCCCTCAAGGAGCCACTAAAGTGTGAAGACAGACCAGATACGGGCCTCACCAGCACACGATCACCCAGCTTCATGTCCCGCTGTAACTTCTTGGCCGAATCCGTCTCGGACATATTGGAGGCAGACTCGCTGGTGGCCCTGGTGAGGTTTGATGAGGACTTGGTGGTTGCAATAGTGGTTTGAGTGACAGGAGCAGGATCTTTGGCAGGGGAGGCAGACGACTTGTTGGCGGGAGTCTGCGTGCCATTGGTTCTCAAGCTCTGCCACGGGGGTACGAGAGAGTTTGGAGGGCCGAGTAAATATGCCTCGCAAGTCCACACACTGGAAGTAGCGCACTCCAGACACAGAGCCATCGCTCTTCCCGATGGGCTCGTCTAGAACTATTCCTGCCCACTGGCCTGGTGCAAACTGGGTCCCTCCGATGAACTGCACAGAACCGGGTTTATTTCCATTGACCCAGACACCGTTCGCCAACAGAGAAATCTGACGGCGCATCTTGGCCGCTATTGGAGGTTCGGAGATGTTACAGCCTTGGCACCAGCTGCAGTAAGCAAAAATAAAGGCATGTCATGAGTGAATCAGTGCATTTAATATGTAACCCATAGGTTACTCACCTGAGGTGGGCGAGGTTTTGGTTGGCGCCGAAGCTGGTTTACCAATTTTGGTGGGTGGTTTGAGACCACTTGGCTTCCCCGTACTCATTTTCCCTGCTTTACGCACACATGTGCTATTCCTGAAGTGCCTGGAAAAACATCAACCCTCCTTGACCAGATAGGATTCCCTGACAGAAGAAATGAGCCATGAGCATGCAAGGGCGGGGTTGAAGCAGATTAGCAATTATTGGCTAAAATTTAAGCAGACTAAATTTTACTTTTTACCTGTTGGAGGGAAAATAAAATATATTATTCGCATTATTTTATATTATTAACAATTATCAAATAACTAACTATGGTACTTTAGTGGGAACTGTTGTTACCATGGTAACCATGGCTATTTGTGTCGGTCAATGACAGTTAATCCTATATACAAAATCACAGTACAAAATCATTTATACTTACGCTAATCCACATAATGACAGTCTATGGCGACACATTATAAAGGTTAACGGTAACACAGATACCTTTAAAAAAGTACCATGGTACTACTGATGCATTTGTGTAATGTATTCCATGGTATTACCCACTGAAAATCCCTCTACCATGGTAATACCTAAGCACTTTTAGTGGCAAAAAAACATAGCACATAGCATCATCGTTTACTACTATTGTTGAATAATTTACCACTGGTTATTTATTTTAGTTTAAGGATGAGTTAAATAAAGTTATCTATACTTTTGCTTCTGGTTATTAACTAAATATTTGGGAAAAAAGTGTGCCACTTAATGCAATCAGCGATTTCGATCGATTGGGACTGAATTGTTAAAAGAACAAAATATGATTGTTGTTTATTATTCTAGCGCAGCTAACGACTAGCCAAACGATAACTGTCAAAACAATACATGAAAATTATCCATTAATTTCACATAATATCCTTCTAAACAAATATATATGAAAGTCGTCTTTAGCCTCAAATTCAGTATATTTGTGTTTCTACGTGGCTGCGAGTTCTCATCATAACAAACTGTCTGCTAGCCGACATTAAGCCAGAGGAGCTAATCCTCTAAATGCAACACACATGAGCTCAATACAGTGCGATTTAGAGAGTATAAAGTGATCATTATTATCTTACCTGAACCGTTTTAATGTCAAGCATGCCTCCGTGATAAGGGAAATAAAGGGATTTCTTGTTTGTCTGGATGATGATCTCACACTAGGGATGATGATGGGTGAGGCAATTCAACACAAAGCTGCACCCAAACACTTTACAGTGACTTTTGACATCCATTTACTGTAAATTAACGGGATATAGACCAATTAAAATGAGCCTTATCAGAAAAGGGTGGAAAATGGATTTATGCATAGATGCATGAAGATTTTTGTATCAATATGTTTGATTTTAAAACATTTGAAATGTCTTGCTGGGGAGAAAAAGAAAAATGTGTTGACCTACGATAAAAATGAATAGCTTTGAGTCAGAATTTTGTGATACTGTTTCAGAAACAATTTATGGGAGAAAACAGCCATATGTGTTTTCAATTCTAGTGAATGAATGTGGCCATTCTGGCCAAAATGTGTCACTAGTGGTCGAATCGGAATGTAAACAAAAATGTTTAACAAAAAACATGAAACAAAATTTTTGCAATATAGAAGTTGATGAATAAACTTAAAGTATATCATTTTAGTATGAATATTTTAGTCCTACTGTTATCTAGCTAGTGTGCTCCAAAACAATGAAAACATTTTAAACTATATACAAGAAGATTTCAAAACAAAACTCCCTTCCGCCAATATGGATCAAAGATTCTGATCCCGTCGCTCTACTACAGTTTAGTTTCTCATCAGTTTTTCTGTCCAATCAAATGCCGTCAAGAATCTGAAGAGTTCCGCCCTCTACATTATAAATAGACGCTGAAGCTAGGGCTGAAATCGGTCATTTGTTTACACTTGTATTATTTTCAACTTGGTGAATGGCAAATATACACTATATAGGTGATAGGGAACGATTCAGATAGTGTACTGGTGGTGGTTAACAAAGAGAACCTTGTTATAAAGTTATGTTAAATTATGTTGCAATGTTAAACCCTATATCTCAAACAAATTCCACATTTACTTGACACAATCAGACTCTTAAAGGGCAAGGTGGGCAACTTTAGATAGTTTGTACTTACTTTGTGTGAGGGGACACCTCAGAGAGCACAGCAGTGTGCAGCGCAAGAATTAGCGACAGCAGAGAAACTTCCAGAGGAGTGTGAGGCCTTCGACTTCATTGCCAATGACAGGAAGTGCAGGAGGAGACGCCGCAAGGTAGTCCCACAGTTGGAAAAGTTAATGGAAGGAGAAAGTGGGCTTAGGGAAGCTAGAGAAAAGAAAAGGAAGAAGAGAAAACGTGAGGAACGGAAGATCACAGAGCCAATGCCACTTCCTGTGAAGGTCAAACCTCTGGCCACTACAGTCTGATGTGCCTTCCTGAAGCCAATAGAGGGAGAACCACCAACAGTCACAAGTGTCTCCGGACACCTCGCTCTACCAGCCGCTCGCTTCGAACTCCTGCCGCCAGTGACAAAACCTGCCGTGCATTCTCAGAAACCAGCTCCAGCACCTGAGGAGTTATCCCTGCCATGTTCTCCATTCAAGTGGATCCTCCCAAACTGTTGGCGGCTTCCTCCATGTCCCGATGAAGTTGTTTCCCTCCAGATCTTCACCCCAAGTCCATCATCCCAAACGACTTGAAGCACACAATGGAAGCTTCGTTGCTCTGAGACGTCCTCCAAGCTGGGACCCTTAGCCTGTTTACTTCCCCGTTTGAGCCACAGCAACAACTCATGCTGGTGGACATAGAGGATCAGGAGAGCGAAGTGTTTGGAGTACACAGGGAGGACCATCCGGGCCTGTACTTTACTCAAGTGTGATCACCCCCAAATGCCAGAGGCTAAAATGAAACCGAAGAAAGATGGTTGCATGGTTGGAGAAGGACAGTGAGGTGCAGGAGGAAGCGTGGGTGAGCGAAGGGGTAGAGGTCCAGGGGCCCCACTCCCTACACACAGTGAAGTCCTTGCTCTGCGAAGTCCTCCCAGCCCGGAAGCCTCAGCCGTTCACTTCTTCCCTGTTTGAGTCACCTTCACAACTCAGCCTGGTTGACATAGAGCATGAGGAGAGCGAGTATGTGGAATACACAGGGAAGACCATCAGGACCATTAACTTACTCAAGTCTGAACGCCCCCAAATGCGGGAAGCTGAAATTAAACCGAGAAAGATGTTTCTGGGCACTGGTCGGGGAATGACAGTGAGGTGCAGAAGGAGGCATGGGCGGACAAAGTGGAAGAGGTCCGGGAATTTAAGGAAGAGGAAAGGTCACCCAAGAGAAATGGGAGACTCCGAGGGCAATAAATAGGCTCACTCCGATGCTGACTCTCAGACCCCGAAGACCTCACAATGCTCCTCTTCGTGAATCCAATCAAGATACTACTGATCAAATCTGAGAAGCTGGATCACTCCTCCACAGTATGCCTGAAGGGCGTGGCCTCTACGGCCATAAAGTGCATTAGAGAAAAAGCGCCATTTGATCTGTTCACCTGGGCCTGCAGACGGCTCAAGAACAGGTTTATCAGGCGACAAGACTAATACTCAAGGAGCGGGAGCGAAGACATAAAGAGTTGCAGCTTGAACGCTACAGTGAACGATTCCGAATACTGAAGCACTTGTGGATCGACAAAGCACAACCGCAACTACAGAATCCTCCTAATGCAGATGACGGACCCTCTTCACCGACTACTCCTTAGTAAAAAAGTGCTGCACACCAAGCGTAGGAAGATCCATGACTCGTCCTGACAGCTACGACAAGTATAAGATGAAGTGAATCAATTTGAACTAATTTAAGAACTGGATGGCCTAAAAGCCCTTTCAGGTAACCTGATTTTTAAACATGGCGTGGTGACTGCAAAGTGTGGATAAGACACATACCTTTGGTGTGAAAGACCTGGGTTCAGATCCCACTGCTGTACACCAATGTGTCCCCGAGCGAGCCACTTAACCCCTAGTTGCTCCAGAGGCGTGCGACCTCTGACACTAAATAGCAATTGTAAGTCGCTTTGGATAAAAGCGTCAGCTAAAATGAATAAATGTAAACAATGCAATGAATGCAGCAATGCACTACTGTTTCAACGTTATTTTACACTTTATTTTTTAAAGAAGACAGAATGCAATACTGTCAGTTTGCAGTACACTAGTAATCCATTATATGGATATAGCTGATGGCTCTATTGACTTTGTTGTCTGTCATTGATCTCAGAGTTTTTGTCTTTGCATAACTCATTGTGTCAGGATACATCAATATGCAATCCTCACAGGTGTGTGAGCATTGAGAGATACTGAGCATTGAGAGTATACTGCGTTTGCAAAACTGTTGCTGGGGTGTTCTGGGTATTTTCCACCTTGTTAACGCTCTAAATTGGGAAACAATTGTCACGTGTTGGTTGTTGCGTTACTATTCATGCTCATGGCTTTGCAAACCTACATCTGTATCCAAACCCGGGGAATCCAGCACGTTCGTGCAGCCTTGCGTAACTTGCATTAATGGAGATTACAATCAAGATGCTATTAGCATGATTAGCTGCTATTTAAAAACTGGCGGTCTCAAGTTTCTGTTCGTCTTGTTGGTCACTGGGGCTGACCCCAGCCGCTGATGTCAGTGGCTCTGACTTCTAAACCAGCAATGATTTGGTGCTACTTAAGAAACACTTTTACTGGTCGGAGCTGGTGCTTTGATGGTCGAAAAACAAAGAACCGATTTGAAACTAGGCTCTGGCTCGGAACAAGCACCAGCTCTGCTTTGGTCGAAGGAGGTATTAGTGGGTCTTTAAAGGGAACTAAACCCCTGGTTAAAGCCTGACTCCACCCTACACTGGCAATTTTTGAAAAATGCTGAACAAAATGGGCAGACCCCAGCGGAGATAGAGGGGACAAACCGAGGGCGGGCTGGAGCGGAGGGTGTACACCTGAGATCTCGTAGTGAGTGATAGCTGCTGTCAGACTGTAAAACGGAGAGTGATTGGAGTGACGCAAGTAACGTGAGCTTTGCAACAGAGTGGTCATTTAAAGTCGAGGACGCTTAACCGCGGTCTCAACTCCTGGCATTCGCGATCAGCATCTGTTGAGTGTTGTCGAGTTCATCAGATGCCGATCGCGATTCAGGAATTAAGACCACAGTCTCTGTAGGCATATATTAATACTGATATTTTGCCGCTATGTGACAAAATCCAGCAAAATGCGCCAGCGCGTTTGTCTGACCACAGAGGATTAACTTTAGCCTAACCATAAATTGTGATTAAAATATACATGATCACTCAAATCAAGTAGCCGCTGCGGTTATGGAGTCCATGCAGGAGGAGCAGTGTTTGGCATTGCTCTGCTTTTCAGCGCGAGCTGTGTGGAGAAGCCCATGCCCACCTCTATTCCATTACCATCCTCCCTGACCACTACTAAACACAGATAAATCTACGCTAACTTGAAGCTATCCTAACTGTACTATGCTACTAACTAAATAGGCTACACAAAATAGTCTAAATAACTATATAGATGCTATGCTAAATAGATGCTACAATAATCTATCCTGATCGTCTTCAATACTCGTAATTCCAACTCTTGACTCGCAGTGGTTTTGATGAAACAAGATGATTTTTAAACTGCCGAGGGCGTGGTAGCTCGTACCAAGGGCGTGGTGAGCTAAAATAGTCAGCTCTCCCCACGTACGTCACGAAGGACCGCAAACATCCAATTGAAAAATTCAACTGCAGTAGCCACTGTTCAAACTGAAGAGGGCAGCACTAAGAACGTTTTACACCATATATTGTAGAATTAAAACACTTTATACCCAAATTTCAAAAAAGTTACTCGAATCAATCATCAGCACTAATAAAGCCCCATTCTTACAGATCATTAACTAAAAAAAGTTGGTTTAGGGTTTACTTACCCTTTAAAAGAGAACTCCGGCAAACAATGAACCTTTGGTCTAATAAAACATCGGTACCTAGTTAATCGTTCTCTGAGATTTATTTTCATGATAATTCGAATGTAAAGAGTTTTATCTCTAAAACTGTTTTGCGTATAATGCTAGCACTGGGGCATTGACTAGTGAAAAGTAAATCGCTAGTTTATACCACTAACAAGGCTCAAAATAGCCCCCACACTAACACAGTACATATAATAATTGTCTATACATGCAAAAGGAACATTGAGAACTTTGTAAGTGCACAGACCGTTTAATAAGAAGATAGATACGTTATAAAGACAGTTCATTTCATGTATACAGACAAGAGCCATCTTAGAATATAGTGTCCATAGTTCCATCCCTGAACGGCACAGTTCAGAAGTTTGTTGAACTTTATACAGTTCAGCTCACTCAGCACGACGTTCGTGGTTCGACTTATTCGAGACTATATTCTAAGATGGCTCCTGTCTGTATACATGAAGTGAACTGTCTTTATAACGTATCTTTATAGTAAACGGTCTGTACACTTACAAGAGTTCTCAATGCTTCGTTTTGCATGTATGGACACTCATTATATTACCGTGTTAGTGTGGTGCTATTTTGAGCCTTGTTACTGGTATAAACTAGCGATTTCTTTTTACTTAGTCAATGCCCCCAGTGCTAGCATTATACGCTAAACAGCTTTTAGAGATAAAACTCTTTACATTCGATTATCATGAAAACAAAACTCAGAGAACGATTGACTAAGGTACCAATGTTTTATTAGACCAAAGGTTCATTGTTCGCCGGAGTTCTCCTTTAAGAGCTGCAGTGATCACTGCAGAGTCAAACGACGTCCAGCTCCACCTCTCTGGACTTGCATTAATCATATGGCGCAATCACCACCAGTGTTGCCAAGTTGGATTCCTTTACAGTGTACACTGTTTCCATAGGTGCTTATTTAATAGAAATTGGCTTGGTTGTGTTACGCAAACCTGGCAACCCTGATCGCCACAATATTAACTCACTTTTAGACCACTCCTACTACTGTATTCTGAACCAACCTGAACCTGTGGTCTTTGCAATTGCAAAGCATGCCATGCAGATATATTCCTCGAAAATAATTAAAACATTATCAAGCAGTTATTTGCATGCATAGATGCGCGCCTGGTTTTCATTAAGGGAATGCAATATTAACGCCACAATTTTAAGAGGGCCTCTGAAATACACGGGGATAACAGGAAGGATTCCGCAAAGGATTTGCGTGCAATTCAAAACATCTCGTGTAGAGAAGGTAAGAAAATGCACAAAAACCTTGATTTGAATTAAAGGGATACTCCATCCAAAAATGAAAACTCTATCATTTGCTCACTGTCATGTTGTTGCAAACCTGTATGTGTTTCTTTTTCTGCTGAACACAAATTAAGATATTTTGAAGAAATGATTGGAACCAATCAGTTCTTTGGCACCATTGACTTCCATAGTAGAAAAAAAAGTCAATGGTGCCCCACAACTGTTTGGTTCCAGTCGTTCATCAAAATACATCTTTTGTGTTCAGCAGAAGAAAGAAAAAATTATACAGGTTTGCAACAACTTGAGGGTTGATGACAGTATGATGACAGACATTCATTTTTGTGGAGTATCCCTTTAAAGCCATAAACACAGATGTTTATTTTATGCGACTTAATGTATTGATGCGTTTCATAGTATTATTTTACATTAAGAAGAATATCCATTTTATATGCACCTTGCAAAAGCACCGTACCCTTTGTTTTATGTTACGCATCTACAATGAAGAACACGTATGCAAATAAATGAATGCGCGATGCTTTTTTCATATTTTGTCCAAAAAATAAATGTTCAACATCTTAATTCAGATTATCTGTTTAGAATGTTGCCAAAGGAATACTAAATAAAACGTATTGAGAATGAGGAGTCACGTGCCAATTTGTGCGGGGTCTCGAGCCGGTCGGCCATGATGGTAGGAGACGCTATCGGTTACCAACGGCAACGCCTTTAGAACCCTATGTTAGAACCCCACAGAGACGCGACTAAACATTCCAGAGCTCTTCAATTTTCGCGCATTTATTATTTTCGCGCATTTATTATTTTAGCAGGACAGAGACGGATCTAAGATTACAAGAAAAAGGAAGAAAGTAAAACAATGCAAAAAGATAAGGCGAAAGAAAAGGGACCTTACAGGAACAAACTCACACTGAAGCGCAAAACAGCAGCATCAAGATATTTGTTCTTTTGCACTAATAACAGTATTATTATTTTATTATTATTACTTATGTTGTCCATGAAACTTATATTGTCCAAATATACATATATTTCAGTTCTCAATAAATATTGTTAAGCCATATCAAGTTGTTTCAAACATTTATTTCAAAGAAATAAAAAAGTAATGAACAAGGCACTCAAAACACTTGCGTATGTTCATTAAGGCACAGCAAACAGTGAAAATCGTATACTAAAGGCATCAGCCAACCATGCAATCCAGCGTCTCCTGTCAGATACTCTCCCTGATGCTGTGTCCATTTCGATCACCTAAAAAACTGTATTCCATTGTTCCTATGTTTTCCATATGTCTTGTGTGTGTTACTGGAGTTTAATGCAGCAGTGACTTCCAGGCATGGTAAAACAGTGCGGAATTGCGAGAATCTCCTCTACTACCGAGCTAAAAACACACGTAAACAATACTGTTTTGCCGTGGGAATCCAACCAACATGGCAGAGAGGGAGGGGCTTTGTACAATGACGTCAACTCCTCATTCTCAATTGCCACCCACAACAATAAAACCATGGAATCACAAAATGCAACAAATAGCTAGTTGATTTCGAGACCATTTAAAAGGCACAACATTTTACAATTATTTGATTTAAATATCCACAAAATAAATAGAACAATATGTTGTTGATTTATGTAGGCTGAGTTTACATTATCCCAAATATTTCCAACAATGTTTAAATCCAGAGCAATCAGCTATTTTAACCAGTGTGTTATTGCATCATTCAAAGGCAATTGACTCGTTGACACACAGCTTATCGCTCATTGGGTTAGAACAATCGATGACATCGTCTCTGCGTCCAAAATTGAATGCAATAGAGCATCACAGTCCCACCCACAATTCAATACAATTTCTCCATTGACAGTTGGTGTATAAGCCATAAAAACATAACCATGCATGGAAGACTTAAAACCAGCTACGGCTGTACTAAGTGATTGTATATGCTCATATAAATGCCAAAAGTTCATAGGGCACTCACCTTGTTTTAAGATAAATGCCTTTTATTTGCAATGTATTGGATAAGTACTTCATTACCCACAATCCTGAACAATCCCACTGTGGTGATGCGCAATCTGATTGGTGGAAGTTGTGTTACGTGTCTGGTTTTACGCAAGGTCCGAGAAGACTCGTGTAATGACGTAGGTCTAGTTCCCCATATAGCAAACTGACATTTGAATCAACTGTGGAAACATGACATTGAAACAACGTTAATCGACATCGTTTTGCTCATCGAATTAACGTTGAATCGAACGTCAGACGTGCTCATTCTTTCAGAACTAACGGAAAATCAACTTGAAATCAACTTTGTTTCAACGTTATGAAAGCAAACCAATTTTCGATTTTCATTTAGCTTTGAAGAATTTCGCGTCTACGTTGGTTCAACGTTAATTCGATGAGCAAAACAATGTCAGAGCAACGTTGTTTCCGATGTCATGAGAGCTGTCGTTTCCACGTCTGATTCAATGTCAATTTGCTCTCTGGGTCATTGGTCGCATGTCAGAGGCGCCTGCACCATTGGATGTGCAGTTGCCGCAGCACAGCCTACTCAGCGAGCCAGACACTCAATGTGTAAGCTCGACAGCTGCAAATGCGTTTCACATTTAAGCTTCAGTAAATCGAGGAAAAGGAGTTTCCCTGCGCGTTAACTATATGAGTCACTGGAGGAAATAGTTCACATGACTGTCGTCAGATTTGGAAGTCACTCAAAAGGCTCTTTCATGGTTGGGGCTTCAGTCGACTTCATTGAGGCGCTGTGGTTTATGGGATGAGTAGTTCCTTCGCTCGGAAATGAAAATATGTACACAGTCTTGTACCTTTGACTTTTTTTTCATCTGGAAATGAAATGTTGTATGCTTATGTGTTCAGCCGTAGCTGGTTATCCTCAGACATGCTCTGGTCTAAAACTCTTTAGATACAGATTTTCCAAAATTTAAATGGGAGAAATTAATGGGAAATTTACTTCCAACACCAAAGTCTCTCTCGGGCTGTGGGCGGGACTGTGAAGCTCTATAGTACGCCAAATGAGTAGTGTTGAAGGACCCGGATAACCTATTACTTTTAAACCCTTTACACATCATGCCGTTAAAACTACTTCAAACTTTCTGACTAGGCTTTTTCAAGCCAACATAAAACATTTCTCGGCAAACTTTATTTAGTTTAATTTATTAATTATGCATGAACACTCTTAGTGACATCTGTATAGAATATTATTTTAACCATATTGCTGTAATTAAACAAATTGATAGAAAAGATATAGATTTAGTTTAAATTTAATTGTTAATACACTTTCAATAGTACATTTCAAAGGCCTCAATTGTTTTCATATCCGGCTAATGACGTCTCTTAATCCTTATCCCTAAACACACAAACCATCACTAGCTTTAAAGAAAAGGGTCATCTTTTAATTTTAATAGTAAAGACACCAAATTGTTCTTCCAAAGTGTTTAACATGTTTCACTGTTTTAGTATCAGAACACATTTGATCCTAACAAGTATTACAAATTAAATTATAAATGTGGCTTCCCTTGGACCTTGCTTTCAGTTCAGTCTGTAGCTGCATAATGAAGAGACGGTTTAGTGTTGTGGAGTCCCTGGTTCGTTTATTTGAATCCAGAGAAGAGGAAAGACATGCAACCCTACATACAAGCGATGGATGCATAGAAGATGAAAGAGATGCGACCCTACATACAAGTGATGGATGCATAGAAGAAGAAAGATGTGCAAACTTACATACAAGTGAGGGATGCATGGAAGACGAAAGAGATGTGACCCCACATACAAGTGAGGGATGCATAGAAGAAGAAAGATGTGCAAACTTACATACAAGTGAGGGATGCATGGAAGAGGAAAGTGATGTAACCCTACATTCAAGTGATGGATGGATGGAAGAGGAAAGATGCCTGGAAGGAGAAGCTGAGCCAGAGGAGGAGCTCTTCCAATCAAGCTTCTGAAAACAGAGGACAATACAGAATTCGACCCAGACTACCACTCTACTGATGGAGAAGAGGAAGAGGAGGAGGATTGTCCTGAGGTGGATCGAACACTTACCAGTCCAAAAATGGGAACATATTGTGGACTTCAACAACTCCTTCAGAGAGCACAAGGGAGATTACCATCTCATCGTGTCATCAAAATGACCCCTGGACCAACCAGGTTTGCATGTTCCTATGCCAAAGACATAATATCAACATTTGAATTGTTTTTCCCAGATGACATTAAAAAGATTTTGATTGGAATGTCCAATTTAGAGGGTAAACGAGTGTTTGGTAAAGCCTGGAAGAACCTGGACTGGATCGGACATACAGGCCTATTTCGGTCTGTTGCTTCTGGCGGGCGTGTATCGACTCCCACCATGAGGCTTTGAGTAGCTTATGGAACGGTGTGTCGGGAAGGGCAATTTTTCGTGCTACCATGCCTTTGTATACTTTTCAGATGATGTCAAGGATCTTCAGCTTTTATAGAAGGGGTACAGGTCCTGGCCTACAGAAAGAGGACAAGCTGGCACCAGTAAGGGACATCTGGGAAAATGGGTCCAACGCTTGCCGCTCTTGTACAATCCAGGCCCGAGCATCACTGTAGACGAGTGCCTGGTCCCTTTCAGAGGTCGCTGTCCCTTCAAACAATACATGCCGAGTAAACCAAACAAGTATGGAATTAAAATCTGGCGCGGTGTGATTCCAGCTCGAGCTACGCATGGAACATGCAGATCTACACAGGCAAAGCTGCCGACAGAAAGCCAGAAAAGAACCAGGGAATGCGTGTGGTCTTGGACATGACATCCGGCCTCCAGGGACACACCATTACATGTGACAACTTTTTCACCTCGTATGCCCTCGGCGAGGAGCTGCTCCGAAGAAAAATGACCATGATCGGAACAGTCAGATCAAACAAGCCTGAGCTTCCGCTGCACTCCTGTCAGTCAAAGGCAGGGCCCGATTTTCGTCCATGTTCGCGTTCACTTGAGACACACGCTCTTGTGTCCTACTGTCCCAGAAAAAATAAAACGTGCTTTTGATGAGCACATTACATAGAGATGCCGCAATAAGCAACACAGACCACAAGAAGCCGGAAATAATCCTAGACTACAACAAGACCAAAGGTGGAGTTGACACCCTTGACAAGGTATTTTACTACTTAGTATTATTTATATGTTATTGGCATGAAATTAAAATCAACCCTATCTATTTTCTAAATGCATATTATAGATCTTATAGTGATCAATTAATCAGTGCATATGCTTTTTTTTAACCTTTTTTATGCTTTTGTTGAACCTGGATTTACACAATAGTACGGTGGCTGAGAGAGAGCTCACCGCGCTGCAACCTGATGAAGACGCATGCAAATACAAAAAAACGTGTGCAAAATGAAATATAAAACGCGTGCAAATACAAAAAAACATCCGCAAATTAAGAAAAACATCATCAGTTCCACAACACACGTGTGCTCCAAGTACTCACAACACAACCAGAGAATGTCTAATTGAAGAGAATTGGCACTGGCTGGTTACTTCCGGGTTCTGGACTGGCTGCAGTAACACGTCTCTGTCCATGCGGGGGCGCTCGCGGTCGAGTGCAGAATGAATGGAAGTCAATGGGGTTTCACCATAGACAGTAAAAGAAATGGACCCAGCGACCCCGTTGATTTCACGGAGAGAGCTGAAGCTCAACATGGGCACTCACTTCCTGATAGTCGAGCATTCTGCGCAGGCTCAACGACGCAGATGTCACGTGAGCAATCTGACTGACAGTTGTAAATAGTCTAGTAGCTGTGCCTACACAAATTTTAATCGTGCACAGAGACGGCGAAGTGCGATTTGGAGCAACTTTTTGTAAGTATTCTGATTAATTATTTTGTCATTTTGCTTCTATCTATGCCATGGGCTGACTTTAAGACAGTAAAAGATTGCCTGCAAGGCTGTGCGAGCTTCTCCTCCTGTGTATACGGTAACTTCTCCACTGCGCGACGGACAGTCGAAGTGGTTATGACGCAATTTTTAGCCTATTTTTACAAGAACGGCTTCTATGGGGCCATAACGTAACATACAAAGTAATGGAGCCTTTAATACATTGTCGTGTTTCTTTAGAAATAAATAATGGATAAATGGAGTCTTTGGACGCCTCAGATGTAAAGTTATTCGCTGTCAAAGTGACGCCTAAATGAATGGGAGTCAATGGGATGCCAACAGCAGGAGATAGTCCGCTACAATGGCGGCCCCAGAGGCAGCTTCAGCGTCCGGCTGATGGATTACCCCCTTGGGTTTCACCCCCAGAAATCCACTTTTCTCAGGATGTAATTTTTTGTCAAGTAATTTGAACGTTGCATTCAAAAGGGAGAGCTAAGATAATACACTCAGCTGAAAATTGCATTTTTAAGTTCACTTATCTGCTCTAAAAATCCGTTCAAAAATGTGATGACGTCACACAATAGCAGAATGCTAGCGTGTTCCGGCCAACAACGGCCTAACCTGTAAGAAATCGAAAGGACATAAGTACTCGTTCATTCGACTTTTGGCCTACAATCTATATTGAACTTGCGGAATCAACAATAAAATCTATGTTAATTTAACGACAAGCAGGTGAAAGAGACACATTTAGCCGTTTAGCCCCATAGACTCCCATTCATTCTGCTCTCGCCCGCGATCACCTCCAGTGGAATTCTAATGGAACTGCAACCAAGATGATATACAATGGGGCTAATAGGAAGTGCCAAGGCTCTCCATTAGACGGGCTTTGACACAACCAAATACAGAAACATGCTGCAAGGGTCCACAACGGAAATGTTTCTGGGGAACCAAATAAGTGACGGCCCCAACTGGGACTTGCTTATTGCTCATGAGCTTCCCTATGCCCTACTCCCTTCAAAGGGCAGACGGCAAAGCTCTTCAAGTGGGAATTTGGTGTGAGCATGGCATTAGTGTGTAATTTATGTAGCCGTTTGGAACTTGATGAAGGGAGCAACAATAGACAACGTAATATAATTATTTTTACCTAGGATGTTCCTATGACAACGCAGCACTTTGTCCATCAGCTGTATAGCTGTTCTGACGACAGAAATATAATGATTTACATAACGGCTGCAAATAAATTATTTATTTTATTTTTACTTTATAAAAAGCTGTTAAGATATGCGTTTTATATATATGTATGTCAGTGCCATACATTACCTAGCAGCTAACATTTTTTAGGAAATTTTTCTTAAGAAAATTTAAACATAAAATGAAACTATTTGTATAGTGTAAGTAACTGATGTATAGATTAATATCTTGCCTTCATGTTCTTCTAGATCTTTATTTATTTAGTATACTATTCTGTGTTTTGCGGGGAAAAGTCAAAAGAAATTAAATAAAGTAGAATTGAGTAAGCAAGGAGTATAGACGAACTATAAACAAATTATTATATTTTATTATTATTTATAGTATAGTTTATTTATAAAAAAATATAGGCTTTGACTTCTTGTCAATAAAGGTGTTTTGCTGTAAGCACGTCCTGTGTATGCTATGAGCACGTCCCAGTCTGGGTCTGTCACTTATTTGGTTCCCCAGAAACATTTCCGTTGTGAACATTTGCAGCGCGTTTCTGTATTTGGTTGTGTTGTGAGTACTTGGAGCACACGTGTGTTGTGGAACTGATGAAGATGTTTTTCTTAATTTACGGATGTTTTTTTGTATTTGCACACATTTTTATATGTGCACACGTTTTTTTGTATTTGCATGCGTCTTCATCAGGTTGCAGCGCGTGAGCTCTTCGGCCACCGTACAGTAGAGTTGAAAAGATACCGTTTTATCACAACTTTTAGGGCAAATGTGTATGAAGTGACCTGAATTGTCAGCTGATGACTAAAGCTTCTATGTTTTTTTGCTTGTCATTTAATTTTCAGCTTGTTAGCACATACACCTGCCAAAGAAAGACATTTCATTGGCCAATGGTTATTTTCTTTAACATGTTGGATGTCTCCGCCTACAATTCACTTGTGCTGTGGACTGAAATAGATCCTACGTGGAACAAAAAGAAGAGCTTCAAAAGGAGACTCTTTCTGGAAGAGCTAGGGGAAGCTCTGGTGACTCCCTTCATGAAAAGACGGCTAACCATTCCCCGCACGCTAGCCTCTCAGAATATGATAAAGGAAGCACAAGCAAGCTCTTCAGAAAATGAAGCCTCCCCCAAAAAGGTTGTGTGTCAAAGAGTGATGGAAGCACGTGCCTGCACTGTTGAGGTTAAAAAAACTGGCCTCTCGCCAGTCTCACCCCGCTCTAAGAGGAAAAGATGTCAGGTCTGTGAATCAAAAAAGGGCACAAAAACCAACATGACGTGCAGTAAGTGTAACATGTACATTTGCGGGTCACACGCTGTTATAACTAGTTACTGCTACCCATGCAACAAGCGAAAGAAGGTTTAAACAGGATTTGTCACTGCTTATGTGCTGTTTGTTTTATTCAGTAATTATTTTCTTGCTTTTCTCTTTAGTATGCTTCTGGTAATCTTGATTAATCAATCTAATCTTGATTAATTATTAATCCTGTTTTCGTAAGATTTTTAGTTTACTTCATTAGAGTTACTAAACGTTGATTCTTGATGTTTTAAATAAATGATATGACAAAATGGTGTTTCTTTTCATTCATTGTATCACTATTTTGAAACTGTTTGTGGCATCACTGCAAAAACTGACACTTCAAAACAAGTGAAAACAAACATGATACATTGAAGAGTAGTAGTTTGTAAGTATATCATAAGTATATATCCAAATTCAAAAGTTGTGTCTAGAAATGGAGTTTGTGAGAACATTTGGCCCCAGAGAACAGGCAACATTCATCACTGAAGCCACCTACTGGTTATGTTGCTGTCAGTGTTTTCAGCAGGTGTGTTCAAATACATACACAATGACAGTTTAATGGAGCATTTGTTTTTACTGCAGATTAAAACAATTATTTCATTTTATTTAAAAATGAATGGTGTAATTTTAGAGGTAAGTTAAGTCTAAATACCTTAAAACTTTCAAAAGAAATGAACAAGACTAGTGATATTACATAAGATTTCACATTAAAATAATACCTAGGACTTACCAACTATACATTTTTATTGCAACAAATGTTTCTGATGATAGGTGGCAGTTGTTTTATACTATAGTAAACTTCAGTTACTTTTGCACTGGTTAGCCCACTACTGTATTCTGAACCTGCAAGCTGTGGCTTTTGCATGCAGATATATTCCTTTTTCCTCAACAATTATTACCCTATCGTGTGTGTGTGTGTGTGTGTGTGTGGGGGGGGGGGGGGTCTTTATTGCTAAATTGAGGGTCTTATTGCTAAGTTACAGCTAGATTACAACATTGTAGTCTGAAATTTCACTAATTTTTTTCATTGTGTATTCGGGAAGCATCGAAAATATTCTACAGATATCCGTTGTGTGCAACATCTGCATGATTGTGCATGTGCATCACCAGAGGGCGCGTGCTAATGCTGCATTACAGTGTCAATAATATGGTCATATCTGCAATTTCTGCACCCCCGAATTCAAGAAAACAAAATAGATATTACAGTAATCAGCACATGGACGTTTCCGTCTGAATGCAGCGCTGGTGTTCTTGCCATAGACAGTAAAAGAAAGGTTCTTGCTAATCTCATGCATCTGTTCCTCACGCAGTCTGCTTCTGAAATACACCGGAATAACGGAGGATTCCATAAAGGATTTGTGTGCAATCTAAAACATCTCGTGTAGACAAGGTAAGATGCACACAAAGATTTAATTTCAGCTACAAAAAAGCCTCACAGATATGTAATCTATTTTGGCGTTATTTTTATTTTTCAAATGCCATGGCGCGTTTCATCGTTTTTTGCACAAAGATCTCATGTGGATGGATTTTTTCACATTCCAGCTGCTGCCATTTTGTTTATTGTTTTAACCCCCCGATTCTGTTCGGTCGGTCATTTTAAGCAAATTTCAATTTTAACCAGTTGAGCACACTAAACATGGACTGGTTCGATAAGTCTAAGTGGTTGATTAAAAAGGCAAAATTTGACCGACAATTATAACAGAGTACTTTGGGCAACGTGAGTTGTATTAAACTGTGCTATATAAATAAAACAAAGAAACAAACTAACAATTATTAAATACATTGTCTAATGAAATCAACTAATCAATCAGGCAAAATGCAAAACACTTACAAAAATGAATTATGCTTTAACGTTATTTTGCATTGTTGTTTTGATTTGTCATTAAAAATCTGATTTAATCAAGTGTGTTCACTGCAGAGCCATATGACATCCAGCTCCACCTCTCATGGGCTGGGTTGAGGGATAAAGTGGGGTTAAGGTGTGGTTAGACCGGGTTAGACCGTCTAGCTTCACCCATACACCCAAATTACATCCAGATTGGCTCTGCAGTGAGCAGCCTCTTGATTGATTGGGCATAAAGTAGGAGTAGAACAGTGTCAACATAGAGATATATAGAGATATATATAGAGATATATATATATATACAGATATATATATATATATATATATATATATATATATATATATATATATTTATTTATTTATTTATTTATTTAGGGTGTGTGTATATACACACCTGCTTACACACAATGCCAAAGGTGGGTACTTTTTTTGCAGTGGTGGTGTGCAACACAGTCACTCCCTACTAGCCAATTTGATGGGTTGAATTTTGTATACACATTTTTCATTTTTATTCTTTTAAAAAGGCATATGAAATATTAAAATAAGTGATATTGCCAAAATGTCCTGGCAAGCAACATGGGGTTCCAGAGATTAGAGACCAACATATGTGGATCACTACTGGTTACATTTTTTATTTTTGTCGAGAAAAAAAAAAAATGTCTTAGTGAATGTAGTAAAAGTCATATACAAATATAATAGATATTAATAATTTAGACATAAATTAGGTCTAAATACCATAAAAATGGCAATATTCTAGTGACTTTCTTTTAAAAATATATGTATGTATAATGTGTGTGTATACATAAATAAAATAAATATACATTTATAAATGAATTTACTCACCCTGGTATTGTTTTAATGTCATACGATCTTTCTCTGAGTTTTTTTTTAAAAAAAAGCTGCAAAACTATCACAAAATGTCTGATAAGTGTAGTTTTCTAACTGTAAGGAAACCCATTAAAAATATACTTGTACTGTCTTCTCTCAGGTGAATTTCTCCAAACCAGAGCTCCGGCTGTCAGATGAAAGTTGATAGGTTTGAATCTATGGTGTGAACTCATTGTGTCGTTGCAACAACCAGAACACAAGAGAGATATTCACCCCAGAGAAGAAATTACATGTATAATTAATTATCCAGGAGCCGGGTGTTACGTTTTGATTAATCTTTATTCCTAAAGGGTTTGAACTGCTTCGCTAATACAATCTCACCATGAAAGCATACAAACAGCCAAAATCAGGATTTTACTCTAAATGATCAATTATATTTAGGTTTGTTTTTCACAAAACCCTATCATATGCTTATGCTATCAGAACAAGGGAATACATAAATAAAATGAGAGAGAGAGAGAGAGAGAGAGAGAGAGAGAGAGAGAGAGAGAGAGAGAATAATCCACAGTACAAAAATAAAACAATTAAAATATTACGAAATATGATGTTAAAAAATGACATGAGCAGTTCATTTTAAGCTTTTCTCTTTCCTCCCCTGTCCTGAGCCCATAACGTTTTAAAGTCATAATGAAATCAAAATTGACCATTCTTATTTTTTATGGAATATTGCACTATTTATAGTAAGTCTATAGTATATATATATATATATATATATATATATATATATATATATATATATATATATATATATATATAAAAAAGATGTCAAATGATTAATCGCATCCAAATTAAAAGTTTGTGTTTACATAATATATGCGGGTGCACTGTGTATAATAATTTTGTGTGTGTGTATATATATATATCTATATATATCTGTATATATCTATATCTTATATATCTATATCTCTATATCTATATCTCTATATCTATATCTCTATATCTATCTATATGTATATATATCTATATCTATATATCTATATATCTATATCTATATATCTATATATAAATAAATAAATAAAACCACACACATGCATGTATATTTAAGAAAAAAAATATTAATTATATATAAAATATTTATATTTTTATATACTATAAATTATATATAAATCTATATATATACACATGAAAATATTTCTTAAATTAATTATACACAGTGCACCCACATATATTATGTTAACAAAAACTTTTATTTTGGAATGCGATTAATCACGATTGATCGTTTGACAGCCCTTAATATATATACAATTCATGTGCCCTCATAATCTTTAATCAAAATAACTTTCCCTCCCTTTTTGCAGCATCTTCTCTTCTCTGATGATGAGGGCGGGGCAACCTGTCACTCACATGAGATCGACCAATAGCAAACAACAACAATCCAATCAATCCCCTATGAACAAAATCAAGTCCCACCCTACATTTTTTCATGGTCCAGAAGAAAAAAAAACTTCGAAAAACTACGTCACAATAGGCAAGAAAAAGACTATCACAACTTCTGTTTCATGACGCCTTTGATAGACCCCTGAAAGTGTGCCATGGTTTTGGTGAGGGTTAATTAAAAATGAATGGGGAATAGTCATGTGAGAGGAGGCAATGCCTCCATCCTCAGTGCTGTGATTGGTCAATTACTAAATCCCACCTCTCATTTTTGTGTGTGCGCCACATCCAGTATCTGCCAAACTGGTCAGAATGAATAAGAAATGGTCTTAAATGGGAAGACTAATAAAAAAGTAAGTAAAAACTTACTTGGATTTCACCGCTTTGTCACATTACATTAAAACTTGACTTGAAAATGTGATCTGTGAGGGTTTTTTTTTGTGCGTAACCAGTTTCGTGAAATGCATCCTTGTCTCTGTTACCGTTATACCACCTGCAGCTGAAAATAACTTGACTATTAAAAAAGCTAAATATCAGTTCACAAAAATACATGAATTATGAAAAATGACAAATATACAAAATAATGTTGTTTTCTTGAGGGTGTAATTAAAGGGTTAGTTCACCCAAAATTGAAAATTCTGTCAGTATTTACTCACCCTCATGATGTTCCAACCCCGTAAGACCTTCGTTCATCTTCGGAACACGAATATTTTATTTTATTTTAAGATATTTTTGATGAAATCTGCGAGCCGGATCACTCCTCCATACTAGTCCATAGGTTTCTTGAGGGATTGAAACTTTCTGGCCTCAAAAAATTATTAAAGACATCGTTAAAATTAGGGGTTCGACCGATTGGCCTGGCCGATATCGTGCCAATTTTAAGCATTTTTATGGTTATCGTTATCGGCCATTTTCAAATCCGATTTGCCGAATAAATATGAGTTTGCAACTGAGAAAAAAAATAGACATTTCATAGACAAACGGAAACTCAAAGATCTTCACGGCTACCCGTCAAAATAAAAGTTAGTTTTTTCACAAAGCCCTAAAAATGTAATTTTTGTTAAACTGTAAATAAATTGAATAAGTTTGATTTTAATTAATTAGAAATGCTTTTTGATTACTAAAATTTTATTTAAACTTTAAAATAGAGTCTTTAAGTTTTACAAAATGTTTACAGATTGCTGCTGGGTGCTCCCTGCACTTTTTTACAAGTTATTATTATTATTAATAACAGTTCTCAGATTCAAAGATATGCTTAAAATCATTTAAAGAAAGTATTTGTCAACTTAATTTTGACATTAATTTACAGTTTTACACCAGACATAGGCTATAATATATATATATATATATATATATATATATATGATATATATATATATATATATATATATATATATATATATATATATATATATATGTATATATGTATGTATGTATGTATATATCTTGATTCAAAATATCGGTTATCGGTCTATTTGATCTGTAATAATCGGTATCGGCCCTGAAAATCACATATCGGTTGAGCCCTAGTTAAAATAGTCCAAGTGACTACAGTGTGAGCCTGAAGTTGAGAATTTTATCATTTGAGTTTTATCAAACGACGAGAATACTTTTTGTGCTAAAAAAAACAAACAAACAAAAGTAACGACTTTATTTCAACTATTTATTTCCTTCTCTATGGGCGATCTGTGTACGTCACACGCATCACCAGCACACATGACCAGCGTCGGCCAATAGTGAGCCTAACGTTTAACCGACTAGAGGACCATAGAGAAGGAAGTGAATAGTTGAAATAAAGTCGTTGTTTTCCTTTGTTTTTGCGCACAAAAGGTGTTCTCGTCGCTTGATAAAGTTACGATTGAGCCACTGAAGTCACTTGGACTATTTTAACGATGTCTTTAATAACTTTGAGGCCGGCAAGTTTCAATCCCTCAAGAAGCCTATGGACTAGTATGGAGGAGTGATCCAGCTCTCAGATTTCATCAAAAATATCTTAATTCAATGTTCCGAAGACGAACAAAGGTCTTACGGGGTTGAACAACACGAGGGTGAGTAAATACTGACAGAGTTTTAATTTTTGGGTGAACTATCCCTTTAATGTTTACTTAACCTAAATGTGTCAACTTTACAACAACAGTCGGGTGAAAAATTTAGGGGTGAACGGTCTCTTTAATTTGCTTTTAAAAATGGTTAACGTTTAACTGTTACTTTTATTTAGTATATATTTTTTATGTTATTTTCTAGCTTGACTGGAGGCCAGACCAGATGGCGTTCATGTCCAGACTGTCTCGAGTCCCGGAGTAATTCCCGGTCTCCCAGTAGAAAGGACTCTGAGAAAGGGCTCTCCTGTACTAACGGTTTCTGAACTGGAGCGTCTGCTCTACACGGGGAAAACCGCCTGTAATCATGCAGATGAAGTGTGGCCAAGACTCTACATAGGTGACCAGTGAGTAGCCCAACAACAACACATGTGGTTTTGGTCATTATGTATTTGGAGATTACTGTAGACCATTTTGCAAGATGTAAACAACACTGGTCCAGAAGCTGGGATAAAATACAACCAACAGAACTTGTAGAACTGAATCAAAAAGTTAAACAACATCTTTAAGATGTTTTCTTTACATGTGAAATAAAGAAAACAGTTACAAACTGAAACAGGAAGTGTTTCTGGACCAGTGTTGTTTACATCTTGCAAAATGGTCTATAGAGGGAATGCATTGACGTCACTTTCCCGCCGGAACAACCCCCCTTAGCCTGACTGAGTGGCACAAGATCTGCTGCGTGACTGGATTTAATAGTGGAAACTGCGAAAATGCGACTAAAACGAACAATTTTATTAATTTAAACTAAATGTTGGACTCAATAGTGTTCCTTACAGCTTACTAAAGATCCAGTGATCCGTGGATATTGACATGCAGCCAGGAATCGTGTCGCCTGACATTTATGTTTGCCTGATTTCGACGCCGGGGAAATAAAAGCAATATAGACAGTAAACAAAGCAAATTTGCCTGTGAACGCTTTATATAAATACAATATAGGTAGGTCTAAATCCGGGTGATCACTTATATCAGTGTTATATATAGCCTATATATCATCATATCGTCCAGCCATAAAACTTTATAGTTTTTTTTGTCAGTGTTTATTAAATAAACATCCAATAATGCAGAATATGGAATGATACATATTTAATTGATGAGTTGTTAATATATATATATATATATATACAATACAAAATATATGGGTATTGTTTTATAGCTAAATTCAGCATATTGACACAAAATGAAAACTTCAAATCCAGCTTTCGCTGACTGGAGTCCAGTTGTTTCTGTGAATTGCAGTGATCCATTTGCTCCTCTTTCTATTGCAGTCTGTAAAAATATACCTCCGATTTTTTGTCAAATCTAGTTGTACAGTCAATCTCAAAGCTCTTTCCCACTTTATATGTGTTGTGTTTGTTTTTTGCGGCATTCACGCTGAAAACATATACAGCCGCTCAGTCTTTTTGCCACTCACTGTGAGGAACTGCAGCACTCCGGCCGACGGTGACGTCACGCGCATTACCCTCTATTTCTCACCTAAATGTTTAATACTCATTTCAGAGAAATTGCCTCAAACCGCAAGGAACTCATCAAGCTTGGGATCACACACATCCTCAACTGTGCTCAGAACAAATGGAGAGGCGGCGCAGAGCATTACGCTGGCATGAACATCACATATCACGGCATTGAAGCCCACGATTCGCCTTCCTTCGACATGAGTGTGAACTTCTACCCAGCGGCCGAGTTCATTCACAGAGCCCTTAGTGCCGGAGGTCAGTTCAGAAGCGACCTCTTTCTTATAAACAATTCACAGTCATATTATAATAAAAATAAATGCTGAAAAACAGCCTTCAAGTTTCATGAAGAACTTTTCACTCTTCATTTCTTTACTAAATAAATTATGTACTGGTTAAAGGAGTAGTTGACTTTAAAAAAAAAACTTTTGCTGATTATTTACTCACTCCCATGTCATCCAAGATATCCATGTCTTTCTTTCTTCAGTCAAAAAGAAATTAAGGTTTTTGATGAAAACATTCCAGGATTTCTCTCCATATAATGGACTTCAATGGGAACCAAACAGTTCAAGGTCCAAAAGACAGTTTCAGTTTTTTAAAGGGCTTTAAACGACACCAGACGATGAATAAGGGTCTTATCAAGCGAAACGATCGCTAATTTCAAAAATAAATAAAAAATTAAGTTTAATACGCACAAATGCTCGCCTTGGTCTGTTTGTGATGAGCGTTCGTGACTCTCCTGTTCAAACTCATTCATCAAAATTAACAAATCTTTTTTCGAGTCATGACTCGAAGGGTGCTAGATAAGACCCTTATTCATCGTCTGGTGTCGTTTAAAGCCCTTTGAAGCTGCACTGAAACTCTCATTTGGACCTTGAACCGTTTGGTTCCCAGTGAAGTCCATTATATGGAGAAAATCCTGGAATGTTTATCAAAAACCTTAATTTCTTTTCGACTGAAAAAAAAAAAAGACATGGGCATCTTGGATGACATGGGGGTGAGTAAACTATTAGCAAAAGTTTTTTTTAATGTGAACTACTCCTTTAAGTGTGCACTTCATTTTCCATTTGGTGTTAACGTATAACATATTTGTGCTTATAAGCGACTTTTGAATTTATTTTTATTCTAAATATTTTTCTTATAATTCTTCTATTTTTTCATTCTCTTGTAATTTATGTCATTATGAATCGCATTATCTGTACATTAATTTGAGTGAAAGTTGTATTTTTTAGTATTTCATATGTACTTTTATTTAGGGATGGGCAACGATTAATCACGATTAATCGCATCCAAAAATAAAAGTTTGTGTTTACATAATATATGTGTGTGTAGTGTGTATAATTAATTTGTATATATAAATACCCATACATGCATGTATATATTTAAGAAAAATGTGTTATTAATATATCTAATATTTATATATAAATAAATATATATATAAAATATATACATGCGCATATTTCTTAAATATATACAAGCATGTGTCGGTATTTATCTATAAAACTTAATTATACACACTACACAAACATATATTATGTAAACACAAACTTTTATTTTGGATGCGATTAATGCGATAATCGTTGCCCATCCCTACTTTTAATTACAGATATTCAGTAGTCTCAGACTATTTATCATACATGTGAGTATTATGATGCAGTGTCTTTAATTTTGTAGGAACTGTTCTTGTGCATTGTGCCGTCGGGGTGAGCCGATCTGCTACGCTGGTTCTGGCCTACCTCATGATTCGGCAGAACATGACTTTAGTGGAGGCCATCAAGACCGTGAAGGACCACCGTGGCGTAACGCCGAACCGCGGTTTCCTACGTCAGCTCAGCGGCCTAGACAGCATTCTGCGTGCCAGCCGCAATACAACATAATCTCACTGGTAGCTTTTGAACTTCAACCTTTCTGGCCCAGGCCTTGATCTAATGCGTTGCAGTAAATAAGAGCAGAATGTTTTTACAAACAGTGAGTTTATTCCAGCTGTTCTCCTGCGGTCAATAGAAATGCCTTATTACATCAGGAACTCTAGAAATGTGCGTATTGCCTTATACACTGTTAACCGTTCACATCTGTTCACACGACCACCCACTGAAATGTTGCCATGTTACAGAATTGACCCACGTGAAAACAAGACAAACAAGATGCAGAGAGTTAAGCATTTAACGCTGCGTTTTTAGAACGGGTTGTCCGCTGCAAAAGACCGGAGCGCATCGGGCTAACACATCCGTCTAGCGCATGTTTACATCGAAAAACTATGGAAAAGCAGCTCAGCGAAATGCAAATATTGCCCTAGGCAATCACAGAACTTTTTTTTTGTGGTTAAAAAACAAGAAAAAATGTCTGTTAAAGGGATAGTTCACTTTGAAATAAATTTTTGATATGTTTTAGCTTACCTCAAGGGCATCCAAGATGTTGGTGTGTTATTTTCCATAGTATTTTCAATTTTGATATTTTTAGGTCAAACCGTTCTTGTCTGTCAGTCATATAATGCAGGTCTACGGTCACCACCTCAAAGAGCATGCACAGAGAAGTCCAAATTAAACATGATTTAATGACTCGTAAATGTAAGTACACATTGATGGCCTAAGACACGAAACGAGCGGTTATCAATGTGCATCAATGCAACGAGCGCACACAGAAGCGCCCTCGCCCTCAGAGTACTTGGACGTGGCTGTGGTTACAAGAGGTAAAAACAATATAAATAGTAAATACTGTTCGTTTTCTCACACAATCCGCTCGTTTCATGTCTTAGGCCATCAATGTGTACTTACATTTATGAGTCATTAAATCATGTTTAATTTGGACTTCTCTGTGCATGCTCTTTGAGGAGGTGACCAAAGACCTGCATTATATGACTGACAGACAAGAACGGTTTGACCTAAAAATACAGGTAACAAAGGCACCTACATCTTGGATGCTCTTGAGGTAAGCTAAAACATAAAAAATTAATTTCAAAGTGAACTATCCCCTTAAGCCTGGTCTAAACCTGCTTTATGCTCATGACTCGCCACAAGGGTCATTTGGAAAGAATTTCAACTTGACAGAATGTTCTAGGATCGGATGTGATCTATTTTTAACTAATGTGCTGGAAACAAATATGGACAATAAAACATCTGCCATCTTGAACAGATCTTAAGCCAGCACCACTAATGCTATGATTTGAGAAAACATAAATTGTAAACTTTGGCAACATTTGAGCTACTAACATAAACTCAGACATGTTCTAAGTTTGCATTCATTGGATGACCAAATATAAAAACCATTTGTGACCTTGTGACCACCCATAACAATCTAGTGATCCACAGAAATATAGCGACCATCCAGAACACCTTTGTAACCACTTAGATATCCCTACAAACTTTAAAATTTTTAAAAGTAGTTTTAAAATGTTTTTTCTAGAACATCTTGTCGCGTGCGAGACGCATCAAAAGGTGCGAACAAACACGTCAGTCTAGTGCGTTTATATAGAAAAAACAATGGAAAAGCAGCGCAGTGGGATGCACTTTCTTTGTGAACAATGCATTGGTAAGACCCCACAACACAACAATCTAGTAACCACATAGTATGGCCATAGTAACTACCCAGAACACCCCTAACAACCACTTAGCAACACCCTAGTTGCCTAGCAGTACCATAGCAACTTTGGAAGTGTATTTCTGCCACTGAATAAAAAATAAAATAATTAATTTTTATATTTTCAGAATTGGACTTTATAACTCATATTTGCGATAGACAAAATACAGAATTGCAAGAAAAGTTTATAATGTTAGAATTACAACGCAAATTCGCAACTGAATTTTGAACTTTTTTCCCTTCGCAATTTGAGACTTTTTTTCTCTCGCAATTGTGATTGTATATCCCCAAATTCTGACTTTTGTAATATAAACTCACAATTGTGAAAAATTTGAATTGTGAGGGGAAAAAAGTATTTTTCTGTTCCATGGCAGAAACAAGCTTCCATAAGCAACCCCTCAGAACAACCTAGTAACCACTTAGACACCCTAGCAACTGCCAAGAGCACCCTAGCAACAACCCAAAACAATATACCACATAATATTGCCATAGTGACCATTCAGAACACCCTAACAACCACTCAAATATTTTGACGGCCAGATTGTCACAGTAAGGACGTCTCATATTTTGTCCAGAAGATGTGGTTCTTCCCCGAAGTTGAAAAATGTTTTGTTATAGGTGCAGTGTTCTAGTTACGATAGGCTATTTGAAAAGTTTGTAAGTATGATCCATCGATTTTGCATTTAAATGCCGGTGTCTCAAGCGACTTTTAATAACGGTAATGTAGCTGATAACATTCATCTCAGTGAACATACACTCTGTTACTAAACTCTGGTGACCTGAGCTCAAGTGTACATGTGACTATATGCAAATTTGCAGTCAGTTTTGTTACACATTAACTTGTGTGATTTATGTTGTCTGTTTAAATACTACAAAAAAGTCATGTGAAGTATTCTACAAGTTATCCAAGTTGTTAACTTGTTTTGTATGGTATTGTAAAATACGGTAGCTACACAACAAGTGCAATCCAGCAAATCCTCAAGTGCAGTACAAACTGTAGCTGTATGAAATTACAGTGTGCTAGTATTATTGTCATTTCTGTACATTTGTATTATTGGGGACAGCTGTTTACTGTATTTGTGTACGTGTTGGTCGTCGTAACATCTAACCACTGCTAAACACTGCCAGGACTGCCAATCCCTTCCACAGTATGTGGAGCTGATCCACACACCAGTTTGTGTCTTAAGAACAAGTTTCGATCACTCAGAGATTCAACTTGTTTTGGACCAAATTTCTGAGTTGAGCGGGAGCGTGCAGCCAGAGACAAAACGAGGCGTTTATGAAAAAAAACAAAATATACTAATGCTGTTATTTTCTTTATAATGCATATGAAATCCAAGCAAAGAGTAGCTTTTGTGCTGGATCTGAAATAAAAAAACAATTGTTCAAACCTGTTTACACATTGCTGTTTCATTTATTTTCTCCATTAAAGCTATTTTTTTCTTTTTTACCACAAACTTTGTAACTAAGAGTGTGCATTAGCGTCCGATCAATTTAAGCACTTTTGGTTCTGTTTTTTTTTTTTTTACATTAATTTCTCCTTCAAGAATTTTTTGAAAAGCGTTGTTAAGCCATGAACCAAGCTAATCAGCCACAAGTTGAATCATAACAATACAAACTTTTGAACTACCCATTTAAAAATGTTGATTATATATACAGTATACACACACTCACCTAAAGGACTATTAGGAACACCTGTTCAATTTCTCATTAATGCAATTATCTAATCAACCAATCACATGGCAGTTGCTTCAACACATTTAGGGTGTGGTCCTGGTCAAGACAATCTCTTGAACTCCAAACTGAATGTCAGAATGGGAAAGAAAGGTGATTTAAGCAATTTTGAGCGTGACATGGTTGTTGGTGCCAGATGGGCCGGTCTGAGTATTTCACAATCTGCTCAGTTACTGGGATTTTCACACACAACCATTTCTAGGGTTTACAAAGAATGGTGTGAAAAGGGAAAAACATCCAGTATGCGGCAGTCCTGTGGGCGAAAATGCCTTGTTGATGCTAGAGGTCAGAGGAGAATGGGCCGACTGATTCAAGCTGATAGAAGAGCAACTTTGACTGAAATAACCACTCGTTACAGCCGAGGTATGCAGCAAAGCATTTGTGAAGCCACAACACACACAACCTTGAGGCGGATGGGCTACAACAGCAGAAGACCCCACCGGGTACCACTCATCTCCACTACAAATAGGAAAAGAGGCGACAATTTGCAAGAGCTCACCAAAATTGGACAGTTGAAGACTGGAAAAATGTTGCCTGGTCTGATGAGTCTCGATTTCTGTTGAGACATTCAGATGGTAGAGCCAGAATTTGGCGTAAACAGAATGAGAACATGGATCATCATGTCTTGTTACCACTGTGCAGGCTGGTGGTGGTGGTGTAATAGTGTGGGGGATGTTTTCTTGGCACACTTTAGGCCCCTTAGTGCCAATTGGTCTTCGTTTAAATGCCACAGCCTACCTGAGCATTGTTTCTGACCATTTCAATCCCTTTATGGCCACCATGTCCCCATCCTCTGATGGCTACTTCCAGCAGGATAATGCACCATGTCACAAAGCTCGAATCATTTCAAATTGGTTTCTTGAACATGACAATGAGTTCACTGTACTAAAATGGCCCCCACAGTCACCAGATCTCAACCCAATAGAGCATCTTTGGGATGTGGTGGAACGGGAGCTTCGTGCCCTGGATGTGCATCCCACAAATCTCCATCAACTGCAAGATGCTATCCTATCAATATGGCCCAACATTTCTAAAGAATGCTTTCAGCACCTTGTTGAATCAATGCCACATAGAATTAAGGCAGTTCTGGGGGCGACAGTGGGTCAAACATAGTATTAGTATGGTGTTCCTAATAATCCTTTAGGTGAGTGTATATATAGATATTAACACAATATGTTTTAAGTTTATTGCAAAATATGCTCATATAAAAATATTTAAGTATTTTGCACAATTTTACGTCATTCAAGTGCTTCATTGAACTCAAGAAGACATAAAAACAGAATCCAGATTCTGGTCCACACTATATAAGCATTAACATTAAACACTTAGCGCCACCATGTGGCCAATTCATACAAGCTGTAGTGCATTTAAAGCACCTGGCAAATGTTTTGAATTTCATGATGAGGAAATTTTCACAAGGAAAATGTCTGATAAAATATGAACTTTGTCCTCACTATCCCTAGGGTTGACTGGAGAATTTCGAAGGCATGTCGACTGATTGTTGCACTGTGGTGTTGTTTAACCTTTTCTAAAGCCTTGTTTGTTAGAGAGCAGGGCTTGATTTTCACACAGAAACACTGAATGTTTAGGGCTGTTTGTGAATATGGCAGCATTGAGAACTAAAGCAATCAATCATTTGAAAATGTTAGGCTGAATAAAGAAACTACAAATGGACCAATAAACAGACATGCAGATGAACAATCAATGTATTGTGTAGTTAGAAAGCAGTAGAGTTAGAAAGCTCTGTAGATAGAAAGCAATAAAAATAATGTTTAAAAAAAATACTATCATCCTGGCACATTTGACATAGACATATTATGTTTGTTTTTCTGTGCATGAAGAGCTGTTCTAAAGTCTTCTGTTTAAAATCCCAACACTTTAATGCTCTGGATAATGAGAAAGGGATCAAAACTGAAAACTGGCAATGTTGGTTTGATTTTTTTCCTATTTAGAGAAAGAATTTAGAATAACTTCTTAAGTCTATTAGTCTTAACCTCATGCAATGAGTAAGAATAGCCTAGTCTTACAGCGTTTCTTAAATATTAAATGAATCTTCGGTGAATTGATTATGGTGTCTCGACAGATTTGTTAGCAGGGTGTGTGAACAAACAAATCTGAGTTAGTCAGGCATGAGCGCCTTTAAAAGCCTTTGGCCCCTTTAACCGGTAATATTTCTGTCTAAACATGCCTTTTAAGATCTCCTACCTTTTCATTTCGCTTAATACCACCAAGTAGGTAATTTTCAGACCACTTAGAACCACTCAGCAGAGTCTGTTGTGAGTCATATATAATTTTGCTAAATTAAGGAGACTATGACTGTGATACTGAACACATTTTCACCTAAAAAAAAAAAACTAGGGTCGAGAAATGTGTAGCTAATGCTGTTTTTTCTTTTTACATTTTAAGAGCTATTCATGAAAACCGTTTATATACCTGGAGGCCACAAATGTTTATTTTATGTATAGGTTAATATAATAGAAATACTTAAAATTAATTGTTTTAAATTTGATTTGATGGATATGGGAAGTTTTTAACGGAGTGAATCACTGAATAATCAGTGAATCGTCTAATATTTGTGCTCCGCCCCTTGAATTACAGGCGGGGTTTGTTTTCTCTTGCATGTAGTGGATATTTATGTCTGTCTGCGGTCCGTTACATTGTTTGACTTCCTTGTTCCAGACGGAATATTGTTTTATTCACCTTTACAAACTCTCGATACTGTAGATGTAACTAAACAGTCAGTGATTCATTTGAGTCGTTTTAATGTTGGCGCGTGAGAACATACAAAACAGAGTATGAAGAAACACTGAAGGGAAAACACCTATGGAGCCTGTTTATAATGGTGAGATAGTTTTGTTTTTATAGTTTTCTTATTGAATTACATTGTAAATGTTACATTTAGTTTCTTTAAGCCATCTCAATCGATTTTAAAAAATGTGTTAATGCCTTCCAAGCATTGTTCGAACCCTATAGGGAATTTATTATATTTATTTTTTAGCTTGTTCAGGTTCTTATTGCTACACGCACAAAATAATCACTTTAAAATTTTCCGTAAATTAGGCTAAATTCACTTTTTTAATTTAAATGCTTTATTATCAACAAATCATCAGTGCAATGTAGCCTATAGTACAATGCAATAGAAATAAAAAAAGAGAAAAGGGAAATAAAAAAGAAAGAAAAACAGAGAGGGTACATATCTATATTGTTGAATAAACGGCTACTTTTTTAAAATGTAAAATTAACATTTTGCAGTTGTTAAATGTAGCCTTAGCTATTTTTCGATTTTGACATCACTGTGCACATTTTAATCTCATCCTCAAACACTGTAAAATTGGGTTTGCTGTTTGTGAATTTACATTTGTGGATATGAAATCTACATAAAAATAAAGTTTATAATGAAACTAGCATCCTTTGCGCAATAGTCTTTAAATCAGTAACTTAATATTGCATACTTATTATTAGATAAGAGAATATTTAAAAAATATTAGCAGCAATAAATCTCTCAACATCTTTTTAGAAACACTGTGTAGCTTGGCAGGACCAACATACGAGAAATAGTTTCAAAATATAACTTTGACAGAAAGAGCCGTTAATTTCAAAATCACTTTTTGAATTTTTGTAAAAGTAGCTTGAGAGAAAACACTTATTTGTAACGAGGAATTTTTGGGGCACCTTTACATTATTAAACACATTGTCACAATAGAAAATAACAGGAGGAGTGGAAATATTCTCTTTTAAAAATAGAGATCTAACCTTATAATTGTTAGATTTTAACTTGGAAAAGCAAATTGAGCCGTCTGTGGTATTTACAGGTCTGGCAGGACAGACGGAGAGTGCAGACATATAGACATTATTTCTATTAAACAAACCCAGCCTAGCTTGAATAGTCTTTCTAAGTACACTGAATAATGTGAATGTAATAATATATAACATTAAAAAGACAACATTTTTTTAGATATTTTGAGATATAGTCTACAAACTCAAATAAATTCCCTTCAATAGTGAATAACAGACTCCCTAATAACAACCCTTTCCTCTGTCGTGTCGTCTCTCAGGGCTTCTTGATCTTCAGGAAATGATTGATATTTAAAGCACCATGCCTCCAGTGACCTCTCAGGAACTCCCTCTCAACATCTACGTGGTCATCTTTGGCACTGGGATCTTTGTCTTCGTCTTAAGCCTGATATTCTGCTGCTTCTTTATAAGGTGAGTGTGAGTGACTCGCAGAACCTCAGATCCGAGATCATGTTTATAAAGCTGGACTTCATCAGGGTTCTCCTGTAAATAACGGCTGTGACAGACTGACAGAAAGGACTTCCTCTTGCCTCACGCGCTTCCGAACACGAACAATTCAGGACTAGATTGTATCTCCACGCTTTTTGTTCACTATGCTATTTTTGACCAAAGGCTTTTGGGTAATGTTATGTCAAACACACAGAGAAGCAAACCTTCCCAGGGCAAATCTGTGTAGTTTAGAAACACACTACACAGCACAACCACTGCTCACACTGAGCCAATCCGATGTCTAGATAGATACACAAATATATATATATATAAAAAAAAAAATATATATATATATATATATATATATATATATATATATATATATATATATATCACATGGCAGCAACTCAGTGCATTTAGGCATGTAGACATGGTCAAGACAATCTCCTGCCGTTCAAACCGAGCATCAGTATGGGGAAGAAAGGTGATTTGAGTGACTTTGAACGTGGCATGATTGTTGGTGCCAGAAGGGCTGGTCTGAGTATTTCAGAAACTGCTAATCTACTGGGATTTTCACACACAACCATCTCTAGGGTTTACAGAGAATGGTCCGAAAAAGAAAAAACATCCAGTGAGCGGCAGTTCTGTGGGCGGAAATGCCTTGTTGATGCCAGAGGTCAGAGGAGAATGGCCAGACTGGTTCGAGCTGATAGAAGGGCAACAGTGACTCAAATAACCACCCGTTACAACCAAGGTGGGCAGAAGAGCATCTCTGAACGCACAGTACGTCGAACTTTGAGGCAGATGGGCTACAGCAGCAGAAGACCACACCGGGTGCCACTCCTTTCAGCTAAGAACAGGAAACTGAGGCTACAATTTGCATAAGCTCATCGAAATTGGACAATAGAAGATTGGAAAAACGTTGCCTGGTCTGATGAGTCTCGATTTCTGCTGCGACATTCGGATGGTAGGGTCAGAATTTGGCGTCTACAACATGAAAGCATGGATCCATCCTGCCTTGTATCAACGGTTCAGGCTGGTGGTGGTGGTGTCATGGTGTGGGGAATATTTTCTTGGCACTCTTTGGGCCCCTTGGTACCAATTGAGCATCGTTGCAACGCCACAGCCTACCTGAGTATTGTTGCTGACCATGTCCATCCCTTTATGACCACAATGTACCCAACTTCTGATGGCTACTTTCAGCAGGATAATGCGCCATGTCATAAAGCTGGAATCATCTCAGACTGGTTTCTTGAACATGACAATGAGTTCGCTGTACTCAAATGGCCTCCACAGTCACAGATCTCAATCCAATAGAGCATCTTTGGGATGTGGTGGAACGGGAGATTCGCATCATGGATGTGCAGCCGACAAATCTGCGGCAACTGTGTGATGCCATCATGTCAATATGGACCAAACTCCCTGAGGAATGCTTCCAGCACCTTGTTGAATCTATGCCACGAAGAATTGAGGCAGTTCTGAAGGCAAAAGGGGGTCCAACCCGTTACTAGCATGGGGTACCTAATAAAGTGGCCGGTAAGTGTGTATATATAAAAATATATATATATATATATATATATATATATATATATATATATATATATATATATACACACACACACACACACACACACACACACACACTGCCCAGCCAAAAATAAAAATAAAATAAAAAGTCGCTGTTTGGATTTATTTCCAAATCCCTAAAGGGATACTTCACCTCTGGAAAGATGAATGTGTATTTAAAATGGGTCATTTATGTATAAGAAATGTGAAATTATTTTTGAATTTGGAGCTTTCTGGACTGAGAAAAGACAGAAAATGTATTTTTGGTTTATGTGGATGAAAGACAACAACTCCCAGAATGCACTTGCTTCGCTGCCCTAGGAGGCCACGCCTACCGGCTACAGAGCGCAGTCGTTAAACAACAAGTCTAGGCTACTAGTGAGTCTCTGTGATGAGTCTGCCCGAAAGTGTGTTTCGAGATTACCGATGAGCGACACCTGTGAGACGCACCGGTCTCGTTTTCTCACAGGAATTTTCTTAGCTTGTTAAAATGCACATCAACCGATCACTTGTTTAGCGTTCATGTAAACACTACATTCAGATTCACCAATCAGAATGAATTCAATTAGATTGAAACAAAAGCTGTGCATGTAAACAATGAATGGCGACTGTAGAAAGCAAAAGCTGAATCCCGGACATCGGCGGCCGGACATGTCCGGGAAAAAAGAGGACGGTAACTGCTACTACTCAGCTTTCTCCACAGAACAAGAGCCTGCTAGCTTAACTTCCAAAAAAAGATGGCTGACACTATGTGTAATCCCAATCCTCCATAATGCATCCGTCTGCGTATTCAGTACCTTTGTTCATATTTTCAAAAAGTTTCTGCCGGTGAAATCAGACGCATTGGCACTGATCTGTGATAGGTTTGAAAGGGTGAGATCTAGTGCTTGTAGTCTTTACAGAAATCCCCCCTCTTACACTTCCTCCTACAATGAGGTTAAATGACGATTTTTGTCATTGTAGGAGGAAGTGAAAAAGGTAAATAGCAGATTTCTCTCGTCTCAGGGGAAAATGAGAGAGTGTTGCACGACCATTCAATAGTATAACTGGGTGATTCTCACGAAATCCAGATTTAGAAGGTGCCCAGCATCAGAATTTAAAATGCCATTTTTTTTCCTTTATTTTTTCTTTAAAATGCCTATTTTCTTTTTGCACATATAAGATTAGGGTCTGAACTTACTATAACCATTATTTTTAGAAGATTTAAAAAAATATTTACTATATCAGGGTGGCCGCGGGTCATTAAAAAGTATTAAAAAGTCTTAAATCAATTTTCCTAAAAATAAGGCCTTAAAAAGTATTAAAGTGTCTTAAATTCAGATTGGATAGGTCTTAAAGAAAACACTCTGTAAAATGCTACAAATCAAAGTGTAAGTAAACGCATTATAAAACAGCCCACGATAGATTGGTCATCTTCCTCTTTGCGAGTTTGCGCAAGAATTCTCACTCTCACTGAGCGTGCGCGCTCACATGACAACATCGTCATCTTAAAGGCATATCAACATGTCATGAACACTACTGAACACTAGGTGGCCGTTACAGAGTTCCATCTTTTGAACATTCATCATATCGCATTGGTTTTCATTTCTTGTCCTCAAAACAGGGCACTAATCTGTTTATTTTTAAGTGTTGTAGTAATATTTTATACGGAAATCCATTATTTATAATTCTTATAATGAGAATAAAGTTAGGGTTAATAAAAATCAAGGAAAACAAATATAGTGATCTGAAATATAGCAAACTAATTTTAATTTATTATTTAAAAGGTACAATTGCCAAATATATCTCAAAAGTCTTTTTATCTATTTATTAGTTTAATTAATAAACTAATTGTATGAAACAATTATCAGTACACTATAAATAAACTGGTTCTATGCCTTTATTAATAAAACTAAATCTAAGCCTTTATTAATATACTTTATTTTTTAAAACATACAAGGCTTAAGACATTTATAAAAATGCCTTCTATATTTCTTTTCACTCTATTGTACTCCCACAGACGACCGCACGTTCGCAATTGACAATTGGTTGTCATTTTACTTGCGTTTACTTGGAAATATTACTGTATATTTTCACTTTAAATTTATATTTCTGGCATAAGTTTGGTCTTAAACTTAATTTAGAAGGGGTATTAAAAAGTCTTAAATTTAAATGTTTTATGCCTGTAGCCACCCTGCATATTATTATTTACATTTTTAGATGAAGTCCATAAAAAATTATCATTACCGCAACATGACATTACCTTAAATATATGGTATATGTTTCGGTAATGAGAACTAAAAAGTCGTGTAGGTACTATGACAAACAAAAATTTTACTTTTATCTGGAGAGAAAAAATAAGAACTGCTTATCTGGTAGGCATCTTGTGTGTCACAGTCAATTATGTCCCTTCCAAAAAAAAAAATCTTGAAAATGTTAGTTCCTTGAGGACTTATAATACAATAATTGAAAATTGTTGCGGAGGATGAGATAATTGGTCTTGGACACATTTATATTCCTTATTATTGCCACTACATTTACCAATGATCACCAAATACCACATGTTTCTTTATTGTATAGTATAACATGCACTGAAGTTTTTTATTTTTTATGTTTTTTAATTATAAATATTTTCATCTCAAAGAACCCAAATCCAGTCATGGACACGTTGCGGTAATGAGACATTTCCCCTTAAATGTGGAAAAAACAACAAAAATGGTATTTATGATGTCATTTGAAATCATGCGCAAAATAGTACATGATGAGATGTTTATAACTGTATCCTTTTTATTTTGATAGCATTTACTTTTATAATCAAAATGTTTCATGACACCTCATAAGTCTAATTTCGCAGAATCACCCAACTGGGTTTCTAACAATGGAAAGCTTAATGCAAATGGGTGGAGTGTCCCTTTAAAGGAATACTCCACCGTTTTTTATATTAAACTATGTTATTCCCTTAACCAAGACGAGTTGATACATCCCTCTCTCGTCTCAGTGCGTGCACTCAATAATTTTCATTAAATTAGGCTAAATTAACTTTTTTTATTTGAATGCTTTATTATGAACAAATCATCAGAAGAACATATCACATGGTTTACAGTGCAATAGAAATAATAAAAAAGAGAAGAGGGAAATAAAAAGAGACAAAAAAAAAAGAAAAACACCAGAGAGGGTAGATATCTATATTGTTGAATAAACGGAAACGTTTTGTGAAAATGTTAAAATTAACATATTGCAGTTGTTTTAATTGCTTTGCTATTTTTCGATTTTGACATCACATCTATGCACATTTTAATCTCATCCAAATTACGTAAAACTGTAAAATTTTCCGTAAATTAGGCTAAATTAACGTGTTTTATTTGAATGCTTTATTTGAATGGTATTCCATGGTGGAATACCACAGCAAGTGCTTGGGAGCACTTACTTGGCTCAGCGCAGTGATATCACTCGTGAAAAGTCCTCTCTCCATATATATATATATATATATATATATATATGGAGAGAGGCATGTATATATGTATATGTATATATGTATATGCGCAGAGTCAAAGTGCTCTCAAGCACTTGCTGTGGTATTCCACCACACAATATAGTTATCCACTTTACACGCTTAGAAAAGCACAACATTTTATTTTGCGTCACCGTCCTAGGTCGAGTTACTCTACTCATGTAACTGGGGAAATGCATTGACAATACAAGTCCAAAATTTGACCCAAAAAAATTATGCACCTCTTAATGGAAATAACATCACAACATCACATTAATTCTTCTTAATGAACAATTTGAGCCTGATGAATCTTGACATTATCATCCTGGAATATGGCCATGATGATAATATACTTATTTAATTACTTAAATTATTTCTTTTTAATTAAATAAAACAACATCAACCATGTAAATGAAATGTGTGGCTCTTTTCTCTTCACAGTAAATTGAGACACCAGGCCCGGAACGTGAGAGCAGGATACAAAATGGTGAGTGTGTGATGCAAGGTATCAAGAAGTATTTGACACTTACTTCATTTAAAGATGTCTGTTCCTGCATGTTACTTTTCATGATGTTTGAATCCTCAGTGTGTTTGAGTGAGCTGGTCTGGATGGAGTCAGCTCTCCTCAGGCTCACACAGCTGTTCCATCAGAGGAAGCACAGCTGGAGAGAGTCACATTAATCAGCATTTAATTAAAGGGATACTCCACTTTTTTTTGGAAATAGGCTTCTTTTACCACTCCCCCAGAGTTAAACAGTTGAGTTTTACCTTTTTCGAATCCATTCAGCTGCTTTTCTAAATATTTAGAAGAATATCAGTAACCAGACAGTTTCTGGTCTCATTGACTTCCATAGTAGGAGAAAATACTATAGAAGTCAATGAGACTAGAAACTGTCTTTTTCCAAAACAAAAGTGGAGTATCCCTTTATCCCTCATTTCATTTGAAAAACGCAGATATTTCTCTGCGTTTTGCCCTCTCATTTACACGAAAACGCCGTTTTTATCACTGAAAACGAATATTTCTAAAAACTCCGGGCAAAGTGGAGATTTTTGAAAACGCCGGATATTTGTTCTCGTGTAAACTGGGAGAAACGGCGTTTTAGGTTCTCTCTTGTCGATTCCAGGATTCTGATTGGCTTGCATGGCTTTATCTTTAACCCCTACACTGCCGCCTTAGGTTTAGCATAGTTATGATGGCGCTCGACGGCGTATTTATGCGGGGGTGTAAACGATATTATTTTTGAAAACGGAGAGGGGGAAAATATTCGTTTTGCTAAATACCCGGCTTTGTGTAAACGTGGCCTTATACTTTACATACTGAATACTATCACAGAAAACTATCTGCATTTTTGATTTTTTTCCTCATGGGGACCAAAAAATGTTTCCACAAGGAGAAGGATTTTGGATATTGCTATCATTGTGCGGATATCTTCTCTCTCTCTCTCTCTCTCTCTCTCTCTCTCTCTCTCTCTCTCTCTCTCTCTCTCTCTCTCTCTCTCTCTCTCTCTCTCTCTCTCTACTACTACTACTACTCACACACACACACACACACACACACACACACACACAGAATTCTCATGGTTTTGGAAAATCATCAACACAATACTTGTTTTTCAAACTTCTCTTTGTTAAATGTATTTTTAGAAAGCGTGCTTGTGCCATTTCAAAGAAATGCTGCTTGTCGGTTCAATGACATTCAGACATTTTTAAGTGTGTAAATACTTTTTTGGTGCCACTATCATTTAAAGCATGTTTTAAATTACAGGTCGTATTTAAAGATGAAACGTCACGGACACACGCACATGGGGTAAAACACCTTCTTGACTATTTAGACAGTTTTGAAAGCGTTCTGATTTCCCCCTCTTACACACTGTGTTTCTCAGTTAACATGTGCAGTTTGTTTGGAGGACTTCAGGACGAAAGACGAGCTCGGAGTGTTACCATGCCAACACTCCTTTCACAAGAGGTAAATCCCCTTTATCATGTTAATGGCATTGAGGAAAAGACTCCTTACAGCCGGATGGCCAGTTTCAGGACAGCAGTTTTGATGCTCTGTCTCTCCAGGTGTCTGGTGAAGTGGCTGGAAGTGAGATGTTCATGTCCCATGTGCAACGATAACCCCATCAGCGCTGCTCTGGGACAAACACACAGCCCGGGAAACTTGCTGGATGAGTTGCTTTAACACCTCCTGCGAACAGGCTCGGACACATTTTTACATAGAAACCTTGTAGAGTTCAAGCGAATGGACTTGATTTAAAAACACTGCTGTTGTAATACATCATTTGTAATGTTTTTGTATATGTGGTTAAAAGGTTCACACACGATAAATATTGCGAGTTTCTTTATTTGGTGTCCAGTGTTAATATGGAAAATAGTAGATTTTCTTAAACTTGAGGGACAGAAAAAAACATGCTTATTTCAAAAGAATGTGCATATTACTGGGCTTATGTATAACATTTCATCATTGGATTTTAAGGACATTTATTTTTATTTAACCAAATTTTTGTATTTTCTTATTTTTATTAATTTACTTTAATACATCAAATTAAACAAAAATACTATCTAAAATAAAATGATAACTTTATTTTAGACAGTATTTTATTTAAAATGATAGTATTATATTTTTAAGTAAAATAGAGATAGTATTTTATTTTAAATAATATTATTTAAAATGATAATTTTATGTCAGTTAATGTTAATACGCTAACATTTCATCATTGGATTTTAAGGACATTTATTTTTATTTAACCAAATTTTTGTATTTTCTTATTTTTATTAATTTACTGTAATACATCAAATTAAACAAAAATACTATACAGTATTTTATTTAAAATGATAGTATTATATTTAAGTAAAATAGAGATAGTATTTTATTTAAAATAATATTATTTAAAATGATAATTTTATGTCAGTTAATGTTTATTTTCAAGTAAAATGACTTATTGCAATACTGAAAGTTTACTATTGATTTTTTTTTGGATATATTTAAATTAATCATGTGTATATGTATTTTTTATGTTTATATATGTTTAATTAGTTAAATTAATTTGTAATTAAACAATGAAAAACTTGCCAAGAAAAAAAAAATCTGAATTTTTCAATGAATGTTCATTCAAGTAAAGATTGTTTAAGTGAACCTCTGCAGTAGAAGTAGGGCGCCACCTGCTGGTCAACAGACACAACTGCAGCAGCACGCTGCCATTTTGGAACCAAAACAGACTTTAATGGGCTCCTATGACAAAAACACAACAGCACAATGAGAAATCAAAGATCTCTGGATTGCTCAGCAACAAATGAACCGAACTGTCTGTTCTAATGAAAGAACGAAAGAATACAAAAATTTGAAAGGAATCTTGATCCATCTTTAATCCATGTTTAACAAATTAAGTCCTGGGGACCGTTGGAATACATAAAACAGGACCATGACACATGGAATAAGCATCTCATTCAGGAATGGCAATAAAAAAAGAAATCTATTTAGTGAGGAATGTGCATGGTTGGGATGGGAAGGAGGTGTAAGCGACGATTAAAGTTGGCCACAGTCGGCGATCACGACCTTGGCAGAGCACTTCCCGCTGCTGCTTCCTTTCTTCTCCATGGCATCCACCACTTCAATGCCTTCCACCACTTTCCCGAACACAACGTGCTTCCCATCAAGCCTGTTCATTGAGAAACCAGAAATTAGGGAGCTTTAGCACCAACATCACCAAAACGTAAACACAAAATCCGTTAGAAGGGCACAAAGTCCCAAAGGAGGGCTTTACCAAGAGGTATTAGCGGTGCAGATGAAGAACTGGGAACCGTTGGTGTTCGGTCCAGCGTTGGCCATGGACAATGTCCCCTTCCCTCCATGCTTCAGGGTGAAGTTCTCATCCTCAAACTTGTTGCCGTAGAGAGACTTTCCGCGGTTCCGTTATGGTTGGTGAAGTCGCCGCCCTGCGTGAGGAGAGCATGACATCAGCGTGATGTCAACCACAGACTCTGATGACATCACAGGGTTCAGAGCTTACCTGGCACATGAACCCAGGAATGACGCGGTGGAAGCCGGAGCCCTTGTAGCCGAAACCTTTCTCGCCAGTGCACAGCGCGCACGGAAGTTCTCTGTGTGGAGTTTGAGTCATTAATGTGCAACTAGAAGCTTGAGTTTCTAAACAAACATTAATGTTGGGCAGTCTCTGTGTAGTAATAAGTGAGCCTATTATTACAGCAAAATTATACATGCATGTTCAAGTTCACATTAGTATAGCAATAAACTTCAGAACAGGGCCAATGTCTGTGGCAAGCTCGGTACTTCTAGCAATAAATCGGAGAAGCAGTTAGAAAATTTAGCCTCAGAAGAAAAATATTAAGTTCAAATAGAATTTAACATTCATAATATACCAATTTAATGTGGAAATATGCTTACCAGCAGTCTTGGGGACAACATCAGCTCTCAGCTATTTAAATAGAAGGGGAAAACAAGAAATAGAAATTAAGCTGAAATCCAAGCAGAAACACATATACATATATAGACGTGTGTGTGTGTGTGCGCATCAATAGACGAGTGTTATAAAAAAATAATAATAATAATGTTTTGGGCATATCACGTATGTGTTCTGTACATATTCATATCAGTACATTTAAAGGAGTAGTTCACTTTTAAAAAAACTTTTGCTGATAATTTACTCACCCCCATGTCATCCAAGATGTTCATGTCTTTCTTTCTTCAGTCGAAAAGAATTTAAGGTTTTTGATGAACATTCCAGGATTTTCTCCATATAATGGACTTCAATGGGAACCAAACGTTTCAAGGTCCAAATGAGAGTTTCAGTGCAGCTTCAAAGGGCTTTAAACGACACCAGACGATGAATAAGGGTCTCATCTAACAAAATGAGCTGCCATTTAAAAAATAAATACAAAAGTTAAGTTTAAGCACAAATGCTCGCCTTGCTCTGTTATGTGATGCAGCGTTCGTGACTATCCTGTTCAAACTCGTTCATCAAAATGAAATCGTATTTTGAGTCATGACTCGAAGGGTCCTTGATAAGACCCTTATTCATCGTCTGGTGTCGTTTAAAGCCCTTTGAAGCTGCACTGAAACTGTCTTTTGGACCTTGAACCGTTTGGTTCCCAATGAAGTCAATTATATGGAGAAAACCCTGGAATGTTTTCATCAAAAACCTTAATTTCTTTTTGACTGGAGAAAGAAACAAATGGACATCTTGGATGACATGGGGGTGAGTAAATTATCAGCGAAAGTTTTTTTAAAGTGAACTACTACAAGTAAGTGTAATGAAACCGCATATAAAACTTATTTCCAGTATGTTTTGCAATTTAACTGCATAACGGAGATACACTATTAGAGCATAACCTTTCTTTTATGACACGTTTTAAACAAAGAACAATCAAATGAAATCATTGAAGTCATACCAAATCAAATACGGAGATATAAGTTATGATATCTAAATAGAGTATATCCGCATTGTTATTCTTGTTGCTAGTAAAGTAAGGAGCTAGTGACCTGTTTCTATCTTTAACATAAAGAGGTTTCGTACAGAACCCGAACGGGTTAAAATCCCATGACTTCCGCGTCAGCATCGATTTACATTAACGAGGGCGCGCGAGGTGCTGATACTGCACGTGCACGAGCACATGTATCGACGTTTCTGCAGTACCATTTCAAGAGGGGATTAAAATCTTATTAATAATCTCTGAGCATTCAATATCGAGTTCTGGTGAACAAGTTTCGACAGACGGCCAAACTCCAGCATTCACCCCTCCCTTTTCAAAATGGCACCTTGGGGTTTGAAAAAATGGTGAAAATGGCGTCTGCATGAAAAAAAAAACGCGTGCAGCGCAACCACGCGCACTCTGCGTCTGCAATCAGAGAAAACTTGGCCATGTGCGCTTAGCTGTCAGTCTCCTGTCAATGACAGCATCACAACTCATTTTCTAGAGGTCATTGAGAAGCATCAGAATGACAAAAGCGTTCAATTTTAACAATGTAGCGCCTAAACAACGGCGAATGGAAGCATTGATGCAGCCCGGCGCGGGAAATAACTGCTTCCCATCCGCCTATTGCAAGATGAGGATGCTTCATACAAGTTATTGAACATATTTTTTTATGGACAAACACACCAGTCTTTTTTTTTAATAAACAGGTGTGATGTTAAAAAACAATAGATACTTCGCAACACAATCATTTTTTGTAACCTACCTCCATTACAATCCTCCCAGCACTCCTTCCATCGATGGTGATGTCAAAATAAACTCTGGGCTTGGCCATGATGACAAAAAAACAATTTGTATTAGCAGCTGGTCACCGAATGAATCCTACAAAATGCCGCAGCTCATCGGGAAGTAGGATGCGTGCGATAACGGGATATATAGAAGCTCCTAGCAGACCCTTTTTTCAATTGGGACCTATGAAGCCGTGGAACCGCTGAATGACGTGCGCGTCATCCAATCAGAGGCCTTGCGGATGAATTAATTATCGCAGCGCTCGAACGAGGAGATCAGAGGGAGTGCGTTTGATTGACATTCCCATTGGCCCGTTGGAGTAGGTAGAAATGACGTTACTGCGTTCCATCCAATGAACGACGAGGGAATGCTGTGGGCGTGCACTAGCGAGCTGTTACGGCACGAGCCGGGCGGTGGCCAAAGGCTGAATTCGCCATTACTGCTCAAGATTGTTTCACGAATAACGAATGTTTTGAAGACTAGATTTAGGAATCTTCTACATGTATTACATAGTTTAGGATTAACCAAGAGGTGAAACGTGACACAGTAAGATATAAAGCGAAATGAGTCAGTCGCAAAAGCTTTCTTTTCCCCTCAGAACCGTCTTCCGGACACGCCCCTTGAGTTACCGCGTTTTGACACAATGCGGTGCTGCTTCTGCTCTCCAAATAAAGCCAATGAAACGCAATGGGGCTTAACTCTTTACTTATAAAACATAATGGAAATATTTCACATCTTTAGAAAAACAAATCGATTTCAATTGTACATGTTTAATTCAATTGATAGAACTTAATGATCCACCAACACATGACAGTCAAACATCTTTTCAACAGTTTGATCAACAAGTGATGCTGGTTTCTCAGTTTTTCATGATTATGGTCACAGATTTTGATGAATTCTTTTTTTTTCCTCTTTCTAACAAATTCATAAACTCTGCTAGTTAACACAGAAGAGAGAGAGAGATGCATACAGGCCCATCAATTATCTTTATAATTATAATAACAATTATTATATAATCAAAGATAAAATTGTATGATACACAAATGACTTCAAACAAACAAAAAAAAAGAACAAAAGCACATCCGTCGACTCATGATGCTCCCTGTATTGTTAATATACAAACTGCACTTCGCTGAACGGTGTCCAAAGAGCGATGATAAATAATAAAATCAGACAAGACAGGAACCGACTGCAGACTCATCTCCCCTCCACGGTTTCTCTGCTGAGAAAGCGAGCGCTGAATGGAAAACGGGGGGAATGAAGCGCATGTCTGACATGAGCTCTTGTCATAGTGTTTCAAATGTTCTTTTTTTCCATATCATGGGGTTAAGAGAAAGTTCACATCTGCGACAATAATAATACTATATCTGTACATATTTCACATGAATCCCAATGTTTTCCTTCTCAATTATGAGTGCGGCTATAAACATTAGTCCATTACCTGTTGTGACGCTCCCACCCACCCAGATTTGTCCAAGCAAAATCTCACTACGGGAAGGTGTGTGTCCAAAAAAAACGCCCTGTTTGTGACTCCTCATGTGCATTTGCGTATTTTGTAACCTGTCAACAAGGTGCTACTGGGCTGCTTGTGCTCTGTATGGTTTCACACAATTTGTTGACAAAGAAAACTTGTTTTCTACCAAATAACAGCCCAAACTTGCATATTTAAGGGCGAAGTGAAATGCGTCTGCAAGCGAGGGAGTGATCTGAGACAACGATGATCAGGGATACTAGTCCTTTCTTGTAATGGTAGACATCCACAGACATCGTGGCCTCAAAATCCACAGGGGAGGAAGACCATTTTTAAAAAGAACAGAGGGGGAAAAACTAACGAGACAGACAAAAACAGAGAGCAGGGTGTGGCATTAAGTTAGTCTATTGGCATGAGTTTGTGCCAAAACACACACACACACACAGTGTGGCTTGAGGTGTGCGTGAACATATTTGTGTGGGTGTCACAAAAGATGACTGACTCTTTGCCTTTTCCTTCAGTGCGTTGGCAGACACGTGGTGTGCAAAATGTCATAGTGCACTTCTCTTCATGCTACTTTTTAAGGTCTGACACATTGTTATTGCCTCTATTAGCATGTTTAAAAGGAAAAAAAGGCTACACTTGAGGTCTCCGAGTCAAGTACATTTAGGATTAAGTCATTTGTGGTTTAAAACCATCACATGGAGCTAGCTTTGTGGTCATCTTTGGGAGGAAAAAAGAAAAGAATAAAACTTAAGCCTGCCTGTTTATTAAGAGAATTAAGTTTAGCCATGTTTGCTTTTCAAGTTACAACAGAAGTGAGACACTTTGGCTTTCCCCGTGTTATTTCTGAAGTGTAGTACTTTACATAGTCCCTCATCTAATTTAGATTTAAAACAGGAGCTGCAATGAAAAACAAACAATGACTTGACCCCGCCCCCTCCACACACACACACACACACACAGAATGTCATTTACACCACACGAGTCTGATGTGAGATGAGGCGTCTCTTCTACAAGTGATTCGAGAGAGCAGGAATTCGTTCAAACTGAAATTCACAATAAAGTCTCGACAGAGTTCAGAGAAGCAGACGAACAATAACATTGTCACAGGAGGAAGAAAAAAAGAAAAGAAAAAAGATCTTCGTTGCACCTTCCCATGAGTCACTGCATTCCAGTCTCAGAAGGAAACAGTGCAAAGACGCAATCGGATATCTGTTACGCTTCCCAGACCTCCCCTCGACGAGCCGGGAGTGTGCAGGATCGGGGAGGCTGTCTGTTGGACGGTGATGAGTAAGAGGGAGAAGGGGCTCAGTTGCTCTCAAACAGAGAGAGCAGGTCATCGTTACTGTTGTTGGGAAGGTCGGGAGGACCCAAGTAGGACAGCAGCTCATCTGGGTTTGTCAGCTCTGGGAGAAGCTGGAAAACAAAAAGGGAAGTCCAGGGGTTAAGACTCGGCCTATGGCGAAACTCTGGGCTTGTAATCGTAATGATAAATTCAACATTAGTTGGACATTAAATTACCATCAAAAGTAGCAGGCCTGCATTATCGCAGTTGGTTATTACACAGTTCTACTTAATTGAACTGTTTACAGTAATTAATTAATAAAAATTCGCAATCAGAGAACCTTTCAAATATTCAATCACCAGGCCCATTTGCAATTATGGTCACACTAGACAATATATTAGAAACATAAATTCTACATATAACAAATAATAATAAATCTAAAAAGTAAAAATATACAATCTACTGCACTTTACTGCAAAAAATGTGCATTCTTCTAATTCAGCCAAGAGGTCACCCAGTGACTTCTCCATCTTTTATTGGTCACACATCTCCCCGTGATACGAACTTTGGAACGGGCCGAAAGCGCGAAACTTCTTTGCGTGAGCTTGCCTTTCTGCTCTCCAGCATTCATTTGTGTGTGAATGGAATTATAAGCGTGACCGCCCCTTTAAAGGTGATGTCACATTCGCATAAGTTCAGTAAAATTTTCAAGCAAAAACATTGTTTATTGTCAATGGCATAGAGATGCATTAAGCACAGCTCATACAGAGGTCACATTCAAATCAAGCAGCTTTCTGTCAGTCGCGCCGCAATAAGCATGACCGACATTGACATGAGCAACATTTGTGATTTTCTTTGCCCTCAGGCGAAACTGATTTCTAATGGAATGACTGGATTTAAAGGAGTAGTTCACTTTTAAAAAAAGCTTTTGCTGATAATTTACTCACCCCCATGTCATCCAAGATGTCCATGTCATTCTTTCTTCAGTTGAAAAGAAATTAAGGTTTTTAATGAAAACATTTCAGGATTTTTCTCCATATAATGGACTTCAATGGGAACCAAACGATTCGCTTTAATTTTAAGTTTTATAAGCTCAAATGCTCGCCTTGCTCTGCTGTGCGTACGCTTGTGACTCTCCTGTTCAAACTCGTTCATCAAAATGAATGAATCTTTTTCCGAGTCATTTGGTTCATTCAACGAACGAAACGAACAAATTGACTTGAAAAAAGATTTGTTCATTTAGATGAACGAGTTCGAACAGGAGAGTCACAAACGTGCTTCACAGAACAGAGCAAGGCGAGCATTTGAGCTTATAAAACTTAAACTTTGTTATATATTTTTTAAATGAGCGATCGTTTCGCTTGATAAGACCCTTATTCATCGTCTGGAATCGTTTAAAGCCCTTCGAACAGTTTGCAGTTTGTACTGAAACTGTCTTTTGGACCTTGAACCGTTTGGTTCCCATTGAAGTCCATTATATGGAGAAAAATCCTGGAATGTTTTCATCAAAAACCTTAATTTCTTTTCAACTGAAGAAAGAAAGACATGGACATCTTGGATGACATGGGGGTGAGTAAATTATCAGCAAAAGTTTTTTTGAAAAGTGAACTACTCCTTTAAGTAGTAGTTTGTAAGACATTTTATTAATGAGAAATAGAATTGTAAATGTAAAAAGGTTTGGTTTTGGCAGATTAGATTTGCTACTGCTCGCTCTGCTAAACCACAAGAAATACAGAGAAGAAAACATGCAGCTGCTGAGACTTGCGTGTATTGTAGTAAAACTATAGAGACCCCCGGTAGCAGATCTAGAGAAGTGGTGCCTGGGCAGACTCGGGACTATAGGCATAGTGCAACAACTGAGCTCCATATAGTCAGACCAGAATATAAAAGGCATCCGTAGACAGAAGTGATTAATTGGTTACTGAACCGCACATAAAGTGTTTCATGACTGATCTTGGCATTTCTCCAATGGAATTTCACCTGAGCAACGGTAAATGTGACCGCACCTTTTAATAGGTTTCAGAGTAGAAACCTATTACTGATAGCTGAAACTAAAATTACATTATCCAAAATAGTTAATAAATGCAAATGTGGGGATGACCATTATCCGAAAGTTTTAAGCATGATGAATTGCAAAAAACGGGACCTAAATTATTGCGGAAATGGTTGGCAAGGAAATCAAAAGTTGGTAGTGGATGTACACGGAGTAAAACTGAGCATGAGATTCTCATTCAAATGGCCAAAAATCATGAGTGTTGGATCTGGAATAGATGATTGATTCTGACTCACATCAAGTGGCGGCTCTGGAACGTCACCAGGTCCCCCGGGCCCCCAGCCCAAAGCTGTCCGTGTGCATCCGGGGATTCTGGGAGGAGTTGCGGGAGTGCATGGGTCCACTCGGGGCCACCCATGCCGGAGTTACCATGGAGAGCTTGATGCTGCTGTTGCTGCTGCTGTTGAAGGGGATTGTGGGAAGGGTCCATGCGGCTAGAGTGGGACATCTTTATTAAGGAAGGGAAAAACAGACGGTCAGTGAAGCTGGAACACACTGCACAGTTATTTGAAGTGGCTTGTCTTGAGCTGCGTTTGGAGCGGGTGTGAGTGACAGTGTTTCAATGGCTCTTATATGCAATGACATATGTGGATGACAAAAAGATGCCAGTAAAAGACATTTGGTTTAGACATTTGGTCACTCAGCACAATACGTGCAGCAAACTAGCCATGCTATTTCAAATCATATAGCTAAATTAATTTATGGATCTACACAATTATTTCCTTTTAGGCTTTCATCTGCAAACTAGTTGGCAACAGACAGACAGATAAACAGATGGATAGATGGATACAGATAGACAGACAGACATACAGATAGAGACAAAGACAGATAGACTGGCAGACGGATAGATAGTAGTAGAAGTCGCCCGATTGTGTATTTTGCCGATAGCGGTAACTAGGGTTGGACCGCACTGGGTGAGTTTCCCATTAAGTGACTTAACTTTCTGCTCACTACCATAGTACGATAGCCTGGCATGCCAGACCTACATCAAGATGTTAGGTCTGGAAACTCTTCATTGACGGGGCTCAATCCGAGGGGCGGGATAAACGGTTGTCTTTCAAATTCTCTCTGCACGCAATTGGATAGCGCTACAACCAATCAGAGCAACGAAGAAGGTGACGTACTCAGTGGAGCAAGTTGATATATTAAACTTTTACCGTATCCAGTCCAGCTGTAAACATTGAAAAAAAGGGAGATTTCCCGGAATCCATCCCAAAATAAGGGATTTTTTGTTTTTTTTATACGACCCACAAACTTTAAAAATAAAACACTAATCATTAAAAGTCTAAAAAGTTTATAACTAGCCTAAATATGTGTGAGAGAGAAAGAGACAGTATGTGGGTGTGTTTGTGTGTGTATGAGAGAGAAAGAGACAGTGTGTCATTAAAAAAAGAATGTTTAAATACTAATATCAGCTTACGAGGGAAACGGAGGCGGAGTAGTGGCGCTTTCGGAGTGCTGGAGATGATTCGGGAGAGGTCCGTGCACCAATCAGAGCGCGCTGACACGGAGTAAGGCCTTTATCCTCGACGACACAGCACAAGCGTGGCAAATAAGACAAGTTGATCGTTTCGCCACAGCTTTTTTGTAACAGCGCTCGCGGCGCCGCCGCATCCGAGGATGAACGACTTCAAACCGAATATGTCCGAGCTGGCTCTGACCGTCGCGACTCTGTCGTCATTTTGTTAAGCCCGCCCGCCGACTCTATACACGCTATATCGTGTATATATCGACTTTTTTCCAGCTAAAAAGTCAATGGAGAGTTGCTAGACCACACTTTGCTGCAAAATAATTTTTGCTGTCGCTAGGGTGCGTCTAGATTTCTAGGCTAATAGTACGATGCATCGTTGAAGAAAGCAACTAGCTAGACACGACTTGTTTCCCGCAACCATATTGTGGCAAATTTGGTCGTCAGCCATGTTGGTTAATGATGTCACGCAGGTGTTGGGAGTAATTAGCCTGGCGAGACCATCCTGATCTCCGCGAGCTTTCAAGGTTTCACTCGCAGATCAGTCTGGATACTTTCCGTTAAAGAAAATTTGGGAGCAGTTCACCAAACGACGTCCAATCAGCGTTGGCTTTGAGGCGGGTTGAGGTGTGACGCAATCAAGCGGAAGCAACGCAATCTAGAAACATTTTCAGACAGCGGTAGTCCTAATTCTTTTAGCCGCTCGCTAATGCTTTTTTCTCTTGCATCCTTCTTGTGAAATATGGACCGGGCAGCTGAAATGGTGCCTTTTATTCGCAAATTGTAGTTACATAAACGGCAAATATCCTTTGCCGACATGTTGCTTTGCTGAGCTAACGAGCCTTTACCTGCAGCAGCAAGTTAGTACGTCATGTGCTTCGTTGATCTGATTGGTTGATTTGGCCCGTCTATCACCAACATAGGCCAATCAGCTAACCAGTATTTTCGCCCCTTACCAAAACTTCTTCAACGGAAGGTTTCCAGATGGATATGCGGAGCAAATCCATCTGGCGGAGTCAGGTTAGGGAGTAATACCTTCCTATAATGAATCTGTTTGAGATTGAATTAATTCTAGATGTTTTGCTATAAATTACGGACATGCCATCTGAAAACAATTTCAAATTTTTCAGAGTTATTTTGCTTTATTTACATATTCAATCACAGGCTCGTTCTTACATAGTAGAGCACGTTCGCACATGTGCACTCTTCAAAAATGATACTTTAAATCTCGTGACAATCTAAAAGTTGTAAATGACATTTGTATGTAATCTAAATTAAAGACAGTTTGTACTGAATGTCAGCTTGCTTATTTTGCTCAAGATGAGGATTTATTGAGTCCACGTGTCATGCAAACAAGAAACTCTGCTTCTAACCACCGCTTGAGAGCTGTCGTTCCAACCACACAACTTTCGATGCTATTTGCGAATGTTCATTAGAACTATAGTTTTAGGAAACACAGACTCGTTGAAGTGCTGATAACGACAGAACTTGCGAGGCTACCGATGCTTTCGGGAAACGCACACCAACCGATAGTTTTACTGATACATACTGAATGAAAACAAACAAAAAACTCCAAGTAAACTAGTGCTGAACTTGACTAAAATTGTATTAACTTATTACATTACACAAATGTTTATGAATGAATGTTAATATGTTAATTATACCTTGATCATTCATGTTAGTTCATAGTGTTAACTAGGGGTGTAACGATACACATATTCGTATTGAACCGTTCGGTACCGAGGCTTTCGGTTCGGTTTTCGGTACGCAAACGGTTCGTTCAGTTCATTTTTCCTGCCGACCAACATTTTGTTATTCAAATGTAGGCGCGTCGCGCGTGTCAAGTGCATTCATAAGAGACGTTGGCATGACCACAACATTGCCCAACATCAAATGGCAAATATAATGTAAGCGGAACGAAACTGAGCTACTCGTTATTGTGTGGTTGTTTGTTTGGATGTCGGACCGTTTATCAGTTTGGACCAATGCAGCGCGAGCCGATCTTCATCATCAGCACTGTTACTACACAGCCAAATCCAGAAAACATTTGAATTCGCCACTGAAGTAATAATATCGCTGCGAGATCTAGTGAGAAACATTCACATTTCTCCGTTATTAACGGATCAAACCGCGCTGACGTGGAAACCAGGAACAAACATTGTGCCATGAATGAACTATCCAGTGTCCACAGATCAGCAACATCACCATGGATTTACTGTATAACACTACTATCTGTAAGTTTGGCAGGAATAGTAGGCTATAATGCTTTCAAGTAACATCACGTCTGTTGTATTTTGACATTATGAATACAATTGCTGCCCTCAAATGTTAATCTAAACTAAAATAAACCTTTGTTTATAACTACTACAATATTACATTTCATTTTGTCCAAGGAGCTGTTTTGTTTTATAAGCTCCTATGGAGAAGTCAAGTAGGCTATAGCTCCATCATTGCTCAAAGTAAAAAAAATATCATACTTCACGATGTTAGTTTTAATAAAAATATAATAAAAAATTTAAATCAAGGAAATTTCACTGCCATTTCTTTCTTTTTGCTGTATTTGAAACGTACCGAACCGTGACAAAAGTGTATCGTATCGAACCGAACCGTGAATTTTGTGAACCGTTACACCCCTAGTGTTAACATTTAAAATGTATTAGTATATGTTGAAAATAATGATCTAACAAAAAATACTTCTACAGCATTTATTAACGTTAGTGAATGTTACAGATGAACTCTTGTTGTAAAGTGTTAAAATTATACATAAATCTAAACAGTCATGCTTAAAGATAGCCACTATTAAATGTCTGCACAAAGGCCATAGCATTGAAATATGCATATGTATACTTTTGTATACTTTGTATGTTATTTGCTTCTATGATGATAAAAAAAGAACTGAATATGGATACATTTCTGATTTGTTTCTGTCAGCTGCATGAACTTATCAATTTGCTTTCTCACGTCACTAGCTTTAAATATTGATATATTGTGACACTAAACATTTGAGTCAGATATGCATATATTTGGGTCAAAAATTTAACCGCTTGAGTTACTACTAATGTTAGGGTCCTCTCAGCCTCGAATATACTGCTGTTCTTTCTCTACTAATGCAGCATCTAGTCAACAATTTAATAATGATATGAAAATATGTAGTGTAGTGTACTGTATACATACCGTTTCGTTGTCTATGCTTTAAATCTGCATCTGAACGTCCCGCTCCGTGCAGTCTCACGTGTCAAAACTACTCCACGAGGCATCAGTGACAGTTTTTATTTCGCCTCTAGAGGCCGTTTTCGTACTGTATAACGACAGCAGACCCTTCTCAGCCGCTTTAGAAACGAACGCAACCCAGAAAAGATATCGGTATTGATTTTTGCCGATAACTGTTGTTCCAGCAATCAGTTATCGGTGCCGATTAATCGGCGAAATCCGATGATTGGTCGACCTCTAATAGTTGGACAGATGGATAGACATATAGACAGATGCATAGCTAGACAGACGGATAGAAAGACAGATAAACAAACAGACAGACAGATGAATAGTAGGGCTGCACGATATTGAAGAAAAATGCGATTGTTAAATATTGCTTGAAGTTTAAGAAATGATGAAAATGATATAACCAATATGTTTCACATTCATTCTGGGAAAAGAAAGCATCACTACAACTGAAAGTGAACAGCAGTGTTTTAACATTGCATAAAAAGTAAATGTCACAAATCTGACAATGCCATTTTAACATAAATGTAAAAATAATAATTTAAATACCAACAGCCATTTGCTCAACTTGTTAATATATAGTTCATATGTAAACCTGAAAACATCAAGAACATCCAGGAAAGCACCTGAAACTAGATGTGGATGATTAGTTATTTTTGTTATTTTAATTTATCTTTGTTATTAAAAATAAGAACTAAGAAGCAAATTTCAACTATAGGACAAACACAATAAAACAAAAATACAGATAAAATAAACAGTGCTTTATGTTTAATCAGATAGGCCTACATTAAATCTATTTAACTGTAGCATTCAAGTAAGAAACAATACAGAAAAGGAATAAACAAATGTAGAACTAAAACACTGCATAGTCTTAACATGAATTAAATATACATCGATTTTATTATAAAGCTACAAAAGTTATTCAGTCAAGAGCAGTTAGTGATTTTAAAGGTACAATATGTAGGATTTTTGCAGTAAAATATCCAAAAACCACTAGGCCAATGTTGCATATTTTGTTTAGTTGATTACTTACAATATCCCAAGTGTTTCCAACTATTTGTAAATCGTGAGAAAATTGCAATTTTAACCAAGGAAAAGGGGCGCGAGTGAGTCGCCGGTCAATGACGTCATATCCACGTTACCCCGGTTTCCACCAGGTTTGACCCCGTACTGCGATAGTAACCATGGCGACAGACGTTGACAACTGGGTTAAGCCTAACAGGATGCTCATGCTGTTGTTTTGTTCAAACAGTATGGACCATGGCAAGCAGACTTTGGGACAAAAAGAGGACTAAAACGAAGATCAACATCTTTTGAAATGCCGAGAGCACCACGTCCGCGACTAACTTTGACTTGACTGAGACGCGAGTGTTGCATGTACTTTATTAAACAGGTGAGCAAATGTACGTTACATAAAACTAATCAATGTTATTTAGTTCAACATGAAATGTTAGAATAGAATATGATCTGTATGTTTTATAATGTTGATCTAGCTTAACGTACTTAGTCTCATACAGCCAACACACAACCTAACTAACAACATTAAACACACTCAAATGCTGTTTAGTGTGATAGTGTAACTGTTAGAGCAAGTGAAACCTTGCGTTACCTCAAGTTTAATTCATTTAATAAACTGACCTTTGCACTTAATTCAGCACTTGTGTGTAGTTCGGTAGAATGAAATGTCCTTATTCTTTATATCCGCTGGACTCATGTTGTGTGTGGCGCTGGTATACGTCTAGAAATCGCACCCTGCTTCACATCACAGTCATTTTAAAAACATCAATGCATTCACTCGCCCATAAAAGATCCATCAGCTTGACGACAAGATCCATAATTAAGCTTAATGCGGAATACATGTCATCAATGTACGCCATTATTATTGTAAGAGATTAGCGACCCCTGCTGGTGAAAAATCCTGCATATTGTACCTTTAAACGTTTTGTTGTTTGACAGACAGCATCAGGTTTACTGTTTTAGGCTGCTGAAATTAAGACATAATGCAAGCATCCTAATGATGCATCTGAATTCTTTCCCAACTGTTTAAATTCACTTAAGACATAATCGACTGTGTTTACATGAATACTCGCCACAACAGGTGTGTGCATTTGACCGTTCCGAGTGCAATGAGCTGCGAAAGATAACTGAATTTGGGATCGGACACTGTCTGAGAGGCAGCTTTCTGTGTGCGCGCTTCAGGTGTGTGTCAGACAGCGTGAGTATAGAGTTGTTTTCTGTGCTCAACTCTTTTTAAATGTCAAGCGAGTCACAGGCAAGTAACAGTCACGTGACCCAGTCTGTTCTCTGCTATATGTGTCGACCTAAAACTTTACACAACTTTTTGAAGTAGCATATTAAAATCACTCAGATGCATATTATTATAATATTTCGATATATCATGCAGCCCTACTGAATAGACAGACAGACAGACAGACAGATAGAAGGACAGACATATTTTAACAATCACTTATGGTAAAAATTGTATTTACAGGAAAGCCCACCTGTCCTGACATCGGGTGTCCCACAGGTTTTTCTGGGGTAAGGAGCCCACTCGGCAGGTCAGACTGGTAGGACAGTGGGGGCGGCCCGGAGGAAAACTCCCCAAGGGTCGGTGTGCCAGGGGCATTGGGAAAGTCCGAAAAGCCTGGTTGGTTGGAGTATCCTGAGCCACCTGAAAGATACGCGACAACAGATCAACTGGAGGTCAAAATACACTTCATCCAAATCTATTTTGACTCCAAAGCAGTGTATTCAATAATAAAACATTTTTATAAGCACATAAATGCTTCTGTGAGGCCTTTACAATCAGATGCGTCACACACCTTGGCTGGGATAATCAGGCGTGCTGCTGCTGCCACCTTGTGGCAGAGACTGGTAGGGCGAGGAGGCCGGGCCCAAAGCTGCAATCATCTCCATGACGCTGGGCAAGATCATATGACTTGGGCTCAGGGTGCGACAGCGTTTCAGGGCAGGGCCGTCTGGGTCCTCTTTAATATGCAGGTCTGGTTTCACCGGGACTGGCTTCCAGCTGCACACCGGATCAATGGTGATCTCCTCATAGTCCGAACTAAACACAAGGAGAAAGTTAAAAACTCAAAATACAGCACACACTGCAGCTTATCTTGGCCAAAAAGCTTAACTTAGACAGGAAGGGGTGTCTGACCACTACATAAATCAACTGACCACCTTTGATGGAGTGCAAACTGGACAATACTTGTGATACTAATGCAGTTTTGGAAAATAAGGCAGCCAGTTCTTCCTTGGAAATGCTTGTTAAAACAGCCTGGGAATTTGTAAACAACAATCTGTGCATTCTGACTCTGGGAAATTGGGTAGATGCCAGCCAATCATACTGGATAGGCCTATTTCACCCAGATCTTGCCATTTTTGTGTGCAGTACACTTCAACATGGTCAGCAAACAGGCCATGTACGGTCTGTACGATGTACGACTGGCAGATTACAACTGATAAAAGTATAATTTAGGATATCCGTATTTTCCAATCACAGTTTAGAGGCTACAGAGGTAAAATTTTTGCAAAGAAACTTACTTCTGGATGTAGATCAGAATGCCCAACATGTACTGGTCCACTTCTAGCCCCTCCAGAAGAGCTGTTTTACTGCAAGGAACAAATTAGTTTGTAAAACTGTACAAATATGTCAGCTATATACCATGTGAAACACATTTTTTAGGGGTGCACTGATATGCAATATGATATTATACAGGCTAATAAACCAATAACTCATTTCATGTTATGGTCAATAATGGCCCAAAAAAAACTAATAATAATAATAATAAAATAAAACGCTTTTATATATTTAAGATTATATTTAAGTATTAAATAATATTCTAATATTATTGTTATTAATACAATAATATAAATACACATTTGTTAAAATAAATATAAAAATTCTATACTATTTTGTCTAGATTTTAAAACAGAATAAAAACTCAAATTAATCTGTATAACTGTTAGAATGTTCAGTTATATTCATTCTGAGATTTGTTAAGGATTTAGCACTGTTTTTCATAAAAAATGAAAAAATTTTTTTTTATAAAAAATCTATAAAAAATTATAAATCCATTGTTGTCTGTTCCTGATAATGTGTAATATCGTCAAAACAACTACTACAGTATGGATATATCGTGCATCCCTAATCATTTTCTTAGTTTTAAAATAACAAAAATATCATGAAGATAAAAAGCAAGAGGGGAACAAAGGTCTTACTTGCACACAGGACAACGCCAAGTTCCTCTCTCACAGTTGAGCTGCAGGTACGATTCCAGGTCAAAGCACTATGGACAAACAAAGACGTTATTTACCACAGAAACTCACTTTAGGATGTCATGTGATTTAAACTTCGGGCCTCATCACCTGTATGTGTCTGCAGTCGTGGCCCCTGGCAGGAAGCTGGATGCGCCGGAAGGTGATCGGACACTTGAGCGAGACCTTGATGGCCGTCTGTTCTACGCCGTCCTCGCCGTTAAGGCCGGGAGTTCCTGGGATGGTACCGCTACTGAAGTTCCTCTTAACTGTGGAAGAAGATAGAAGGATGAGTACAAAAGTGTGGGTCGAAAAGATTTTTTTATGATTTTGAAAGTCTATTCTGCTCACCAAGGCTGCATTTATTTGACCAAAAATACAGAAAAACAGCAATATTGTGAAATATAATTTAAAATGTAATTTATTCCTGTAATCAAAGCTGAATTATCAACATCTCCAGTCTTCAGGGTCACATGATCCTTCAGAAATCATTCTAATATGCAGATAAACATTTACTATTATCAAAGTTGGCAAGTTTTTGCTGCTTAATATTTTTGTGAAAACCATGATACATTTTTTTAAACAATTAATAGTTGAAATAGAAATCTTATGTAACATTATACATGTCTTAATTGTCATTTTGATTAAGTCAATGTGTCCTTGCTGAATTAAAGAATTTTAAATACGTAGCCCACAAACCGTATTCACTTTATAGTCCTTAATCCTGTAACTGTGGACAAATGTGGGCACAAAGGACACAGGTGTGATCCTAATTTTTATTTATTATAAATGTTATATCACTGTCTTCGATAAAGTTGTCTATCCATTTATGGGGCTCTATCTTGCACCCGGCGCAAATGACTTTATACACTGACGCATTTATCATTCCTATTTTGCACTCGCGCAAAGCAGGCTTTTTTCCTCCACAGACGCACGTCGGTAAACTAACAAATGAACTTGCGCTTCCTGGGCGGGTTGGCGCAAAAAGGAGGCGTGTTTCGGCGCAAACAATCCCTGGTGCTATTTTGCAGTTCCAGAAAACAATTGCGCCAATGACCAGAAAAAACCTGGTCTAAAGTCAGTGGCGCGTTGCGCGTATATTCAGATGCTATTTTAAGCGCGCATGCTTGGCCATAATACAGAGTGTGAACAACGCGGATACACTGTAGATGATTCTCTCATCAACACAGATGCATTTTACTTTTTGCAAATGATACATTATTATACGGAAAAATATATAAACATGAGGGAAATCATTGTTGTGTCCATGATGATGGGAAAAACAGGCATAAAGCTTACACATTTACCCAAATTATTATATGCATGTTTAACCCAAAGCTAATTTGGGTGGGTTTGTCCCATCCCCAGTGTCCCTTCTCTTTCTTTTTACGGCCCTGACAAGAACATCGTTCTACTCGGCTGTGAACCGACGCTGAAGCGCGCCTGGTAAATGCGTCGTTAAAGTAGAATTGCGCCACGGAACAAGCGCACCTCGTTCATCACGCTCTTAAAGGGAATGTGATATGACGCTCTTATTGGTTTATTTCCGTTACGCCCAAACCACACCTATGAATAATGAAGCTACTCCAGACCAACCCCTTTTAGATTTGCGCCAGGCGCAAGAGGCATTTATCCCGCCGGGAAAATAACAACAGCGCCGGGATCCGCCCACAAAGTTAATTGCGCTTTGCGCTTTGACACTTGCGTTTCAGATCGTTAAAATAGGGCCCATGGTGTTTTTTATTTTTATTTTGGGGGTATTTTTGAATTTATTTACTTCAAAAAGTATCATATTTTCTATGTAAATTATACTTATTTTTATGTCTTATTTTTTTTTTTTTTACTACATTAAAATATAATTCCAATAAGTTTTTAGAGCTAAAACCTAAAGATGAAGTGACTTTGCTGTCACCTGGTGTCTTATTTTGGCTTGTTTTAGAATTACAGTATTTCCCATTCATTTCTATGGGTGCCCATTTTTAAACAAATACAAGATTAAGGAGTTTTTTTTTTCACCCACTTAACATTGTAGAATTGAGTAAAAAAAAAAAGAAAAAAAAGTGTGTGTTCAGGAGGCAAACTTACGAAAAGAAGCCAAGTCTTGTACCGCTCAGATCAAGGGAAGTATTTTTTAAAAAAATAAATCAAAACTATTTTGCCCACATTTCTCCAGAATACGGTTTTAGGGTTAAAAACATTTCTTACATCCCCCGATCTTCTGGATTTTAGTGTAAGTGCGAAAGATCATGCCATCACTCACTCTTAGTGACACAGTGCTCCGCTGGCAGGAGCCTCTTCTTCATCAGACCCTGAAGCACGGAGCGCACCGACGGCCTGTGAACCAGCTGCAGCACGAACAGATGAGACTACGCGAAAAAAAGAAACAGGAAATGAACACTGACCCATATAAAACACATATTACTCGGGCTGTTTGTCATTAACTAGAAAAACATGTGCGATGTGAATCTCTGTACTTACACAGCAGCAGGCTGTGACCGTTATCTGGATGGTGTTGCGTCCTGGCTGGCACACATGCTTCAGGTAAAGGGGTTTGTGGGAGGTCTTGTTGTCCCCGCGCTCGATGGTGAGAGGCGTGGCGTTGACGCTCACCTGCACCGACGCCGGCCAGTTGGTGTTCATCTGCCGGTCTTCGTGGTGATAGCACTTAAACTGCAGCTCCAGATCAGGCCTGTTAAACACACGATGGGTAACATTAAATATTGAATGTGACAACACTGACACATTAAACACTACAAGGGACAGATGTTGCACTCTGACCTCATCATAAGAGTCTTATACACGGAGTCTCGCAGCTGGAAGACGTGGTTGCTGACGGCCAGGTTGTGCTCCAATCTGAAGGGCTCCAACACCACCCCGTCCCGTACAGGGAAGGTCAGACGCAGGTCATCACTGGGGTTTCCTACGGACAGAAGAGCAGCGTTTCAGTTACTGAGGTGCCACATGCTTTTCAATCATTTCTCATCTGGCAAGAAACAAAGACAAAGTGGGAAAGAGACAACAAAAATTTCCTGAAAATTCTAGATGTAGCCTAAAGTTAGTAAATACTATAATGGCCTAAATGTTGAAAAGGACTTTTTTCTGTTACATTTCTCTGGATGATACAATTCTAGCTTCTTGTAAAGTAAACAATGTCATAATACCTTATTTCACATAAGAGCAAATCATTTTGGACTCTAATGAGAGCTGTTTCAGTACTATGGTAAGGTCTAAATCCTGAAAATAATCAAATAAAATAACGAGTTGACAACAACTCTGTCACCCAACGATTCTATCTTGTCTACAAACCACGTTTTGTCATGAAAAACCACGTGCGCCAATACAGCGAAGAAGAGAACACAACACGCGAATATGGATGTCGCGCGACGACTCTGGATATCTAGCATGCTAGATATTTTTCTGGGCTTGGTGACGTGTCTGCGAGTGTTTTCTCTGCGTTGTTGGCTCTTTCATACTAACAGATTGGCAAGTGTTTATCGTCCGCTAATCCCCCACGATTTGCACACGATAACACCCTGACCTGTTGGCGAGCTCTAACGATTTGCAAATCGGGCTTAAATCGGCCTTAAAATCCCGTAGTGTGAACTTGGCTTAAGCGAAAACTATAAAAATCGTTAGTTTAAAATAGTGCTGGGTGGTATACCGGTTTAGACTGAAAACCGGTGCATATTTTTGTTATGATATAAATTTAATAAACCGCCATACTGATGTATTTAATTACACAATGTTCAGAACCAACGCTACACTGTGCCGTGCGACACTGTTTCAGTGCAATCGCGAATCTCTCCTCTTCCCCAGCTAACAACTTTAGGGTTCATAACATTCCCATTAAGTTATAAAAACAGGAACATACTAGCAACATTCAAAACGTCCAGTTTTTTATAGACATTGTATTGACGTTATTTCTTGGTTATAAGAATGTTCAATTCTCTTGTTATATAAACGTTCGGGTCTCGGTTATAAGAACGTTATTAGAAGGTTAAGAAATAACAATTTTAGGTTATACTGGGCACTATTCTATTCTACAATATTAACTAATGACAGTAAATAAACCATCCTAAGTCAATTTATTGCAGTAATTCCTCTATCAACCAGTAGAAAATGCTTTGAACACCTGATTAAGCATGAAAAAAAAAGTCAAACCGGAAAACCGTCTTCATTTTGAAAAAAAAAAACAAAAAAAAAACGTGATATTAAAAAAAACACCCAGCCCTAGTTTAAAATAAAATATTGAAATAAAGCCTTGGCAACTAACTGAATATAATTAAGTTGAAGTAATAAAATTTATAAAAATAAAAACTGAAATAAAAAATAAAATAACTATTTAAAGTTGTAAAAAATGAATAAGAAATATGATATAATTTATATGTAATATAAGTATTATAATAGCATATAAATATTAACACAACACTGCCCTTATGTGGAATAAAACAGCATTATATATCGTTTTTTTAGTGAGGAAAGGGGAAAAACTTTTACCCATGTGACAAACATTTAATTTGACAATTAAACTTTTTTATTTCCATTTACATCACAGAGAATTATAAACAAGGATTCCAGAGATAGGAGGGGTGTTGTCTTACATGCAGTGCTGTGTGTTACCTGTAGGGGGCTGCAGAGAGTTGATGTTGGGTTTGACGTCATGGAGGAAGGGCGATTTGACGTCTTGTCCGGGGGACATATACGGAATCGAACTGCCGGGGGTCATGGGAGGAGTGGGGTTTCCTGGGAGAGGAGAGCTGGGATATCCTGGCATCGCACGTCCAGGCTGTGGAAAAAAACAAGACACGTGTGCAGGCTTTACAAGCTGAGGCCAAATTATCTTTACAGTCAGATTTTCATAACCGATACTCTGCAAAAACAGATTCAGCTGTGTGGAGTTTGGACCCCAGCAGCCAAAGTCCAATCGTCGTGCTCACGAAATGGTGAAATATTAACAGGCAGCTCCGAACCGACTCATGTTTCACCAAACACACATGCATGCAAGAGAGGACACCAACCCCGTTGACGGTGGCCTGGTTGAAGGTGGTGTACCCAGCGCCCGTCACTCCTGAGGACAGGCTGTTGTGGCTGTTGCCCTGTCCGTTAAACTGGTCCGCCTGTTAAGCAAACACAACTCTTTCAACATCAGACTTAAAACAGAGTGAGTCAACCCAACCCCTGGTTAAACACAAGTTTAGAGAGCTCATTGCAATGCATTCATTAGAAAGTATCTTAGATTTAAAATTTGGACATGCATTCCCACTCGGTTTTGGAAAGGACCCTGACTGAGCATGTTGAAGTGCACACTACAGCGATATGACAATGGTGATAATCTACCGCTGTAATTTCAAACCCAGAATGGAATTTAAACCACCTGGGTTGGTTCAGGTTTCACTGGTACTACCAAAAAATCTTTTCACGACTAGTTGCCTTTTTAAAGTTCATTGCCGTATCCGTCAGTATCAAATGCCAGTGTGTTTCGCTAAAAACGGCAGCTTGTTTGTCACTAATACGGACAAAAGGAACCTGTTCTTTGGGAAACATGATACTGCTTGCAGCCTGCAATGTGTTGCAATTTGCAAGTGAAAGCTTTCTGATCGCTTTCAAACGGAATAATATGACTATAACTTTCAGAAAGTACCTAAATTGATTTGAAGTGTCTTGCTTTTACTGTATGATCAATAATACTGATGATCTTTGTACCTTGTAGTACTGGCTGGGGTTTCCTGGTCCTGCAGGATACTGGCCCATATTGGGTTGCTGGAGGGGCATTCGGTGTGTTGGGTAAGACGGGGAAGGAGCGGACCGCTGTGGCCCAGGATGGTACTGCATGGGCTGGCCTGGGTACGGGCTCCCAGCTCCCATACCAGGACCGTACTGCTGTCCCGGAAATCCCTGTAAGGAAAGAACAACTGTCATTCCAGGTTGTCAGCACTATCCTCATATTTTTAGACTTTTAAATGAGGTTTTATATCATGTTGAGTCCTCAAACAGACTGTCTTTAACAAATAGTTTGTAATATTGACCCTAACAAAAAGCCAATTGAAAAAAGATTAGTTTGTGCATCATAGAATCAAGTGGACCCGCCTTCTTGTCGGGAGCATGTCTAGTTTTGTCTAGTTACGCAGGTTTTGGAACATCACATCTGAAAGGTCATCTCGGTGAACAGCGAGTCTCCACTTACATCGGAGTTGTAGGGGCGTTTCAAGCCCTGCTGGTGGCGTGGAGGACCCTGCTGGCCTCCTGGGTAGACGGGATGCTGGGGCAACCTCTGGCCCTGCTGTGTGTACATGGGTCCCATGGAAGGAGGTCTGGAGCCGACCATCCCGGAGGGGGCCATGCCGGGCGGCCCACGGGGTCCAGAGTGCGACAGGAACTGGGTGTTGTAAGAGGAAGCACCACCCATCTGTAGAGCAAAACAACAGAGAGATCCACACCCATCAGAACCAGCGTTGGGTAACAATGGCTGGAGACGTGCCTGCTGCCGTGACTTATGGGCATGAAAGGGAAACGGCAACTCAGGTCACCACCGTACACAGTCAAAGTCCTGTGTGGCCATGATGTCTGCCATCTAAACCCAGGCAGACAAGCGGCATGTGAAATCTGCTGGAAAAATTAGGGAAAATACTTGTTTTTGGAATCAGGGCTCGTTGATCGACATTCGTCCAGCAGGGGGCGATTTGAGCGCAATGAAATCAGAGGTTACTGTGTGTCACACAAGATTGCTGAAGTGGAGTGCAAAGCATTTACCACACAAAAAAAGATCAGCAATCAGATCAACAGCATTTAAAAATTAAATAAATTGAAAAAATTAAACAAGGGGACATGATTTTTTCCAAAACGTTTAAGCATGGGGAGATTTATTCAAATGACCTTCCCTTTGGTGCAGTTCACATCAACAAAGGTCAACCGCACATAATGTAAACATAAAGGTCGCCAGTGGTGGACAGTAACGAAGTAAATGTAATTCGTTACTGTACTTAAGTAGCTTTTTTGCGTATCTGTACTTTACTCAAGTATTTAAATTTTAGGAGACTTTAACTTCAACTCCACTACATTTCAAAGTCAAATATCTTACTTTTTACTCTACTACATTTTCAAAATCAGTCGTTCCTTTTTATTTATGAGTGGATAAAAACGTAACTGTTCAAACGAGCCACCAATCACAGTACAGCGCACGCGCTTTGTTTTGAACTTGCCTTGGATATAGCCTATCTACTAAGCGCGAACCAGAGCCGTTATATATGAGAGTTGCGTACATAGATGGTCTCCACCGCGCGGTCACGTTATTCGTGTAGCTCTCAATAGTTCCAAACAAATCGTGTTGACAATGATTTAATTTAAGCGGGACAAAGAGCAGTATTATTGCAGCAATATCGGTAATATTGACGCATAATGTACATTGCTGACGTTGCCACTAAAATGACTTGCATATAATAACTTTTTTTTCTGGGGAGTAGCCTAGCAGAAACACTGCATTAATACATTTTTGTGTTTAATTTTGGAGGGAAATTGGCTGCTCCCATAACATAGAATGTATATATAGAATGTATGTATGTTTGTGTGTGTGTGTGTGTGTGTGTTAATGGCATTGTGGTGGTTTATGTGAATGTATCATAACATTAAAATGTTCATAAATATATTGTATTAATTATATTAAATGTTTTCAACCTTATGGAAACAGTCCCTCCAAAATTAAACACACAAAAAAAATAATTCAATTCATATATATATATATATATATATATATATATATATATATATATATATATATATATATATATATATATATATATATATATATTTACTTATACACATATACATCAGACTAATTATTGTCATTTCATTAATAGATTGGTGTGCCAAAAGTGTCATTAGTCTTCACTTAGACTGAGTTAAGCAAGAGACTTGTGACAAATTAAAATAGGACAATTATAGCCATAAAAAAACTAAGTAGGCCTACTTGGATACTCAAGTACATTTGAAGGCAAATACTTTTGTACTTTTACTCAAGTGAATGTTTTAAGGCAGCACTTCTACTTTTACTTGAGTAATATTTTACCTTGAGTATCTTTACTTTTACTCAAGTACATGGTATGTGTACTTCGTCCACCACTGAAGGTCGCTTACCTGCCCGTAGTTCATCTCCTGGTTTTGCTTCTCCTGTATCGCAGCGACTGTTGCCGTGGCGGTGGCTGTTGCCGTGGCTGCGGCGGCGGCTACGGCGGCAGCGGCGGCCGCTTGGGTGAAGTCGGTGGGCGGACGAACTCCATGGGGCGGCATCCCGAGGGAACCCCCTCCGTTATTGGGGTAACTAAAGGGAAGGCAAACAGGTTATGTAGAGCAGTGGGTCTCAAACCTGCCCTGACCTAACACACCTGATTCAACTTATCAGCTCATTAGTGCATAATGCAAGACTTGAATTGGGGGTGGCGTAAGTGGAACTGATCATTCACATTGTCGTGGCAGCACGGTGTTGCATGAGTGGTCAGGCAAGCCAAGAGGGATGCTGACTGCTGCGAGTCAGTGATTCAAAAGATTTATTGCGATGCAAATTGATCTTAAGGGACACAACCGTGTGAGTGTGTGTTTCTGAGTCAGTGCAGGGGTGGGACATTACAGCGCACACATCCCCCACTGTGGTGACGTCCACTCGCTGCCTGACGTCACGCAACTCCCACGAGGAGCAGAGACTAAATACAGCCACACAATCACACAGACACTCGCATGGACAATATTTGCTATTCCTCACCTGCCCCCATATCCAGGTCCGGCTGGGTATCCCCGCTGGGCCGGCCGTACATGCCCTGCTGCATGTAGCCCTTGTTGGGCTCGGGGTAGCCCTGCTGGCTCATGAACTGCGGGGAGTTCATTCCCGGGCTGTTGCCAGGCATCATGTGACCACCGGCTGAGTTTCCGCCTGGACCCATGGGAGCACCAAAAACCTGGCGAAAAGAGAATTATTATTTTTTAGCCTAGTCAAATATAATTGAACATTTTTTGTTTGGTATAGACCCCTTTACAGTTGGTAAACACGGTGACGTTTTTATGTGGGCGGAGCTTAGGTGGAGGCAGAACGAGCCCTCTGGCCGCTTAACTAATGCAAGTAAGCAAGTTTTGTTTGCTTGTTTTTTAACTATGACTGAAGAAAATCAGATTTTATCTTTATGTATATGGTCACGCAGTGTCCAGGACCACGATTGTTATTTTCAAAAGTTAATTTTAACGGACAGAACCAGATTGGCCGACCCGTAGCCTTCACACGCTCACTCAATGCATGGACGATCTGACAAGATTAACGTTACCTCGGTAGAGTGGCCTGACTTCGACACCTACCTTATAGAGAAACCGAGGAACCGAAACTGAGGGCATATAAATCTTTAGATGCCTACAACTATGTGCTGAATGGTCCTGTACAAGACTTCTGCAGTTCTGCCGAGCCAGCGCTGAGACCACGACAATGTAAACAGTGACATTACAGTGCGATTTTAATCATGTGAATATTTCCTAGAAATAAAAAGTCCAGATACAGCATATTCATTTTTCATTGATACTAGCACCAAACAACACAATATGATGATATTTAATAATAATAAAAGTCATTTAAGCTCCTTATTATGTAGCCGAATCTGTGCTGATTTGCAATGGCCGCCTCCAGTTTTCGTGTTGTTTTGCCTCCAGCTAGTGCCGTGACGTAACTGTGACGTCGGCGCAAAAGGGGTCTATTAAGTGCTGATATATCTATGATTTTATATGCTATTATTTTAATACCGTATATCGTTGCTTTTCGGGTGGAAACCTTCTATCTCCATATTTCATGATTTATCACTGCAATTCTCCCTTACGTCTACCCGTGGGTTTTGCAAATATTTAACCAATAAAAAGCATTAAAAAGAGCTTGTGACTAAACCTCGTAACTATATTGGATCCTCAAACTTCATAACTCCGCCCCTCCTGTATCAAGTGCTGCACACGGCCATTCTAATGACGGACAAAATATGTTTGTCCAAAATTTGCTGGTCAAAAACCTCGTAACTCTATTTGAGCTTGATTTTGGTAAAATGCTAATAATCTAATGACACATGCAAGTGTCTGACCATACAGTATATAAAGCCACAATATTAACTTTGACAACGCATTGTTCACATATCTAATTGTTTGTGTTTTTAAATACAAGTAATATGTTATAACATATGTGAACCTGGGTCACATGGGTAATTTGTTTTTAAATTGAGATTTATACATCATCAGAAAGAATAAGCTTTGCATTGATGTATGGTTTGTTAGGATAGGACACTATTTGGCCGAGATACAACTATAAGAAAATCTGGAATCTGAGGGTGCAAAAAAAGTCAAAATATTGAGAAAATCGCCTTTAAAGTTGTCCATTTATTAAAAATAAATGTTTTATATATTTACGGTAGGAAATTTTCCGTAATTTTAACCCACAAAAATACCCGTGCGACTTGGGACATGTACATGCAGTTACTTAATATTACTCAGCACTTAAATGTATAATTACAGTGTAACAAAGACGCTTTAAAATAAAGTGCAACCCATTTTTTTAATTATTCATTCATTCTTTTAATAAAATAAACTTAATTATAAAAATAAGGATTTATAAGAATTTTATATTTATTAATTACTATATTTATTAGGGCTGTGCAATCGATTAATCGTGATTAATCGCATCCAAAATAAAAGTTTGTGTTTACATAACATATGTGTGTACTGTGTATAATTATTTTGTATATAAAAATTCACACACGTGCATGTATATATTTAAGACAAATGTGTACTATAAAATATTAATATTTATATTTAATATACATTATGTATAAATGTATATACAGTATATTCATGCAAATGTTTCTTAAATATATACATGCATGTGTGTGTATTTATATATGCAAAATAATTATGCACACTTCACACACATATATTATGTAAACACAAACTTTTATTTTGGATGCGATTAATCACGATTAATCGTTGCCCAGCCCTTTTTATTAATAAGTATTTCTCAATTAAACAAGAAAAACTCTGAATGCTGATTCATTGACAACAACACTCAAAAGAAAAATAATGTTTTGTTCGAGAAGCGGACATGACTAGGACATCCCAGGAACATGCAGTGCTTTCTCGGCTTTTAGGTAAACAAGCTGGTGATGTCATCACTCCTTCTTACCTGGCTGGGTGAAGGATTGGTTACCCCCCACACTGTGGTTACCACAGAGAGGGAGCCGGCAGGCTGATTGGGGCCTTGCTGCCAGGGGACAGGATCATATGGGTAAGAGGCGTCACTGCAGGGCGAGAGAAACACACAGACACCGGGCGTTATTAATGCATCTGAGTGCTTCCTCTACAGAAAGCTCTTAATTCACTTTTCACTGATCTGCCTTGTATTATCCATAATCAGATCCACATTATATTCCATCTACATCTTTTGTCTTGGTATGATATCAGCATATGGTGTGAAGTGTGTGTGTATGTGAGAGAGAGAGAGGATCTTTCTGCGACTTCAGACGTGCCACAGCCACATGATCTGGAGGTACTCGGCACAATGTTTCCATGGCGACTCCAGTCACTTAGAGACAGGAAAGAGTAACGATGCCAAGGGAGAGGGGGTGAGAGAGTAAGTGTGTGTGTGTGTATCTACTGTTTTCTGTGTAACTGGATCAAACCAGATCGCTCTCAATAATCGCTCGCCATCTTTCCATAATTAGCCAAACTACATCACATGCTGATTAGAACATGGAAACGCACCTTAGTTAGAGTCAACGGCATATTTACTTTGACTTGAATTACAACGAGGCTGTGAGGGAAGAATGTTCAATCAGTTGTACTATGTACATCTTCATTCTGAAAAGCATGTCAAAATTAGACATGATTTACGACACTGTGCAATCTACCCCTCAAAGCCTCTTTTTCATTCGTGTCAAGTTAAATATGGTGTCTAGTCTACCCATACATCAAAAGGGCAAAAATGTGCACACATATAGCTCTAACAGAACTCGCATCGACATGCATTATACAAATTAGAAAAAAAAAGGTTTTCTTGATGGATAGAAATGTGCTCAATAAGTCCATTTAAGACAAAAAGGATAGAACAGAGCCCAAAATGACCAACATGAGATAAAGAAGAGTTGGCTGGTAACTTATTATATGACCTGGTTCAACCGTAACATGCAAACTTCAGTAAATGTTTTAATACTTTTATTAATTGAGGATGCATCAAATTGACTAAAAGTGACAGTAAAGATATGTATAATCTTACAAAAGATTTCTATATCAGATGAATGACATTCTTCTGAATTTTCTCAGCAAAGTATGCTTAAAAAAGGTCATGTTTCCACAAAAATATATTAAGCAGCACAACTTTAATAAAATTAAAAAACGTTTCTTGAAAATCACCTAATCATCATTTTAGAATGATTTCTGAAGGATCATGTGACTGAAGACTGGAGTAATGATGCTGAAAATCCAGCTTTGATCAAGGCAAGGCAAGGCAAGTTTATTTATATAGCACATTTCATACACAATGGCGATTCAAAGTGCTTTACATAGAAGAAATTAAAATAATCAAAAGAAATCAGAATAATTAAAACAGTTTAGAATAAAAATATGAATAAAAATAATGATAAAAATAATAATTAAAACAATTTAGAATAGGAATGAATCAAAGGAATAAATTATATTTTAACAGATATTAAAATAGAAAAAGTTATTTTAAATAAAAGTACTATATTTAATGTATTTTTCAAATAAATGCAGCCTTGGTGAGAAGAAGAGACTTAAGAACAAAAACATTTTTAAAAATCTTACAGCAGACAAGCCTTGCATGTTAACCAATGTAAATGAGCAAAAATATATATTTTTTAAAAATGACAAAAAGTCTCAATATACTTACTAGTATGACGCACTAAACAATGACAATACTAGGCTTTTACTACTTGCACATTCATAAGATTTCAAAAGGTCTAGCAAAAAGGTGAGAGGTGAAAGGTGAACAAAAAGGTTTTGTTGCTTTGTCAGTTTCAGTCGCAATTCACTTGCTATATTGTGATGCATTGCAATATATCATACACACACACACACACACACACACACATACATACATACATATACACATACATATACACACACACACACACACACACACACACACACACATATATATATATATATATATATATATGTGTGTGTGTGTGTATGATATATTGCAATGCATCACAATATAGCAAGTGAATTGCGGCTGAAACTGACAAAGCAACAAAACCTTTTTGTTCACCTTTCACCATATATATATATATATATATATATATATATATATATATATATATATATATATATATATATATGTATATATATATATATATATATATATATGTATATATATATATATATATGTATGTATATATATATATGTATATATATATATATGTATATATATATATATATATATATATATGTATATATATATATATATATATATATATATATGTATATGTATATATATATATATATATATATATATATATATATATATATATATATATATATATATATATATATATATATCAGGGCTGTCAACTTTAGTCGTTTAGTCGACTAATCAGTTGATGCCGTCTTGGTCGACTGACATTCTTATTGGTCGACCAGTCGCATTTTTTATTTTTATTTTTGCCAATAGAAATATATTTTCAATGATTAACTCCTTGATATTTATTCCTTTATCAGTTATTTATTACTGTATTCTAAATATAATTAGCCTATGTTTTATCCCAAACTTTAAATGCGCCACAGTTTAGCGCACACACATAACACACTCGGGAACCGCACCTACTGGCTGCGCTGCTGCTCGCGCTCAGTAAGGGATGTACTGGTAGGTGAGTTTTGCTGTATTCATTCAGTTCACACGTACTTTAGTCGACAGAATGTCCAAGAAATCTAAATCTTTTGTCTGGCTACATGTTTGTGGAGGTAGGCGACGGTGGCGACCGCGTTGCTCCATTATGAGCGCGCACATCGCGTGCCTATTTGAAATCGAACTTGAGCGCGCAAAAGACGTGAGCAGCTCTTTTAACGGCTTTATCATACTGACTCAATAGATTGTTTTCTTAATAGGTTTTTATTTTGTACACTTGACTCATTTGAAAGTAGTCTAAATAATGTAACAAAACGAAAATAAACATATATGCATATATATATGTATCTACAGACCTAGATTTCAGATTGTTTTTAAGGCTATTTTGTCTGTTATTTTAAAACGCCTAACATTCGGCTGGACAAAAGTTAACCCATAGCTTTGTAAGTAAAGAAGAATACAGTCTGTAAAAATGAGAGCTTTTGTTAGGATTTTTCATTATGTGGCAGATAGTGTTATTATTCTTGAGTGTGGTGTGGCAGGTGCGCGATTGTACTTCACCATAGACTAGTGCTCACTTTTGCAGTTAAAAAATCACTTAATTTTCAAAGAATTGTATTATTATTATAGTTTTATTTATTTTTGATGTTTTTTCGTTGTTGTTTTATAAATGCTCTATGACAATTGTTTAAAAAATGTTAAATCAAAACATGCTTTTTTTTCTTTTTTTTTAGTCGACTAATCGTTGCGCAGGACAAGACCTTGGTCGACTAAAGGGGGTCGCACACGGACGCGCAGCGCCACGTCTTTAAAATTCAAACACATTATTCTCTATGAGTGTACACACACCGGCAGCGCCATTCGGCGTCTGTCCGCGGCGCCCAGCGACGGCTCAGGACCGTGTTCAAAACCCTGCAGTGCCACAGAGCGCCATTTACATAGTTTTATATCAAATTTAAATTATTTTTGTCTCAAATCGTTGCTGATGGGTCCTGACTTTGCCCTGTGCTGCAAATACATTTCGTTTTGCATTCATTTACAGAAATCAGCTGCTTGAATGACAATTGCTGATGTTATTGGATTTTTTTAGGTGAGATTTTCAATTCATTCAGTTAACGCATGCTCTGAGGTAAAGTTTTCAGACTGCAGACTGACTCAGCAACGATTGTATTTAATTGTGCAGTACAATAATTACATAGAACAGACATTATCTCCATCTCCTGTCATTAAACATTACAATATTGCTGGCCATATACTGATGAGAAAGTGCGCGTCCGGTGTGCTAATACCTTGAGTTGTCCTAGACGCGACGCGCGCTGCGCGTCCGTGTGCGACTCCCTTTAGGATTTATTTGGTTGACTACAGCCCTAATATATATATATATATATATATATATATATATATATATATATATATATATACATAAATAAAATCTAAGTACAGTCAAATACAATGGGCAGTAAATGATCTCTAGTCACTACTCATTGGCAGGATTGGCAAAAAACCTTGGACACCAAAAGGGAGCATTCCAGGTAAAAGCCATCCAAGCGGCAACAAGAGTATCAAGCAAATGAAACCTGCGAGGGTTTGTTGAGTGACAACTGGCTCTGAACAGCTTCTCACCCCGACTGACCCTCAGACACCTCAACCCCACTGCCACATAAAAGACTCCTCTTTTAAAGCCCTCGTAGAAAGTCAAGATCCCCTTCTTGACACATTTCCACTTCGATCTGCGGCAAAGTTATCCACTGGCCTGCGGCCCACAGGATATTGAGGTTCCAACAAAGGCTCAAAGCGTGCGTCTCGTTGAGGCTGGTCATTGCACTGCTTTAGCAAGTAAACAAAATGAACTTTCGGCAGCTTAGAGACATTCCATAGGAGGCAGAGGTTTCTCTTAAAGTTCCTCTCGCAGGAAAACCACCAGATACCCCTTCTATGCGAAACAGGAAACTGTGGTTTCAAAGCCAAACCCTCTAGAAGCCAATCAGCAGCTGAGAGAGGAAGCAGCCAATCAAAATTAGAAAAAACTCAACACTGAAGCTGATTGAGAGCTCTGCAAATAATAGGAGAAGATGTGGGCGTGCGGATTCAGTTTGGGCCCCAATGCATGCGCTGCTGTGGGCAATTTATCTTCAGTTTACTGCGGTGAGAGCGAAAAGACAACTTTACATATTCAGACTGTTTGCTTCATTATCGCCTCCGAAGCAACGTAATTCCATTTATGTGCTCAAATAGCACTAAAACTTATGAAAATGTGCCAAGCACACCTACTTACGAGAGCCTGCAGTGCACCATTTACTAAATATTTAAAAGACAAAATTACTATGAAAGCTTAAAATCTACTTTAAAATACCCAAAGCACATTAAGCAATTTGCTGGTTTGGAGAATTAGGCACTCTTAAAAGGGCTCATTCTGTCATCATTTACTCCAAAACCTGTATGACTTCTTTTCATCAGTGGAACACACAAGAAATAGATGTTAGGCGCGTAAGAAAATGATATATTTACATAAAAATAGTAATATAAACTATTTATGTGCAGCATTAACTTTCATTGGATGATTAAAATCATGTTTGACATTCTGCTTTACTTCCTTTCGTGTTTCACAGAAGAAAGTCAGTCATATGGGTCTGAAACAACACAAAGGTGAGTAAATGCCAGATTACTCAATTTTGGGTGTAAATTCCCTTTAAAAATAAAGGTGCAAAAAAGTTACACAAAGAACTTTTAAATCTCAGGTTCTTTTGACCATAAACCTTCAGTGTAAAATCAAGAACTTGTTTTTTTACACTCCAAATAACGGTATAGCAACTTTTAGGGGTGTAGCGATTTTCGAACCGAACCAAAAAACCGTGATACTGAACTCACGAATCGAAATCGCGATACTGTCATTGCGTACCGAACACGCCCCGCCCCCTGCTACCCCGGCTCAATGGACCTCATGTCTTATGTGTACAGTACACAAATGGCGTTTTGCCGCTCTTTGATAGGCTCCTCATTTCAAGCGGCAGCGCGCGCGCGAGTAAACGTGATCATCTCTTCCTCAGTTACAGAAAAGACACCTGAAGGTATGTTGAAAGATATAGTATACTTACAGAAAGGCATCATAACTCATGTAATCGCTCAGTGTTTCAGCAGCGGAAAGACGTCAATAAAACAGCAAAGCTTGTCACTGAGCATTATATTAAAATAATGCATAAAAATAAAATATCTTTCATGAAAATGACAACTGTGTAAATTATATTTCAATAACAAATTAGAGTAAAAACACAAGTTAATGCAAAAACTGCCTTATGTTCAGTTTACATGTTTTCATACAATGTGTTGTGTGTTTATTATATCTAAAAATAAACAGCATCTGAATTTAGGTTACATGGTTTCTGCAGGTTTCACAAAGTCAAATTTAAGACTTTAAGACCTTTTAAAGACCATTATGAATGAAAATTAAGACCTATATCACGACAAAAAAAAAGTATAAGACAAGAAACGCGTAACAAGTCTCAAAATTATTCGCAAAGTAATTTAATTTATTCAAACTGAACATTCGGCGAAAATCAGTACAAACGGTCCCATGATTTTGGAAATTTGTTCTGTTTCTGTTTTTATAAAATCTCCTATTCCAAAGCGTAGGCCGTATGTAGGCCGTTTTATCTTTCCCGCACCTGAAGGAAACATCGTTTGAAACAATGTAGGACTGGTGTCCTGTCACCGTGTGGAGAACCCAGAGCACCTCTGCTATTAGTGTTGGCTCTAATCAAAAAGCAAAATCCAAATGAGCAAAATCTGATCCAAAATTCAGATATTTCAAGCCAAGTATCGCTAAACTTCCACGTCCCCATAGCTGAATAAAATCTGTTTTATGTTTGTCTGTGGCCAAATAACACAAAACCTCAGAACTGATTGGCTGTGGCATGTTGGTCTATATTGTAGTCGTAATACAGCAAATTAAGAACTGTAACTATATAAATAAAAAAAACATTCCAAAGCGCTGCGGGAGCATTTCAATGAGATTTACATGGACATAGGAAAATTAAGACCCGTTTAAAAAGATTTAAGACCTAGGACACAATATTTCAGACTTTCTAAAGGCCTTAAGTTGTGATTTCAAAATGTTAGACTTTTTTAGACCCCGTGGAAACCCTGGGTTAAAAGTCTTGGCTACAAACTTTAATGTTTTTGTAATGTCCGGCTCCCTATATTGTTTACAGCATTAGCAGATTTTTTTTAATCCTTGTGAAATGTTTAATTGTAATTGAATTAATTTAAAGACAAATACCATTTTTTTTCCATTAAACCACTGTTAAAAAAAAAGCCATTTTAGCTTTCTAAACTGAACCGAGATGTCAAAACCGTGAGAAAACCAAACCGTCAGTTTTGTGTATCGTTTACACCCCTAGCAACTTGAGGACCTGTTTACAGCCAAATGAGGTTCTTGATATAAAGAGTGAACCTGAGAACCATCTTTGAAAACTTTCATTTTAAAAGTGTGAAAAAACAACCTAATTTATAACAATTGAACTGCACACCAAGGCTAATCTCATCCAGATAAGACTGCAAAACAATTAAAACACGTTGCTTCCCTGAAGCTATTACCAAACAGCAGTTAAAATATGCAAAATCAACAATCAAAACATCAGCGGTGCTGTTTCGACTGTTAGATGCAGCGCTCGGGGAAGCAGGTGTCAGTTCGAGGGGTTTGAGAGTTCAATGTCGTTGGAGAGGAAACAGTGGGCGAGTCACACTTTGACTCGCAGTCGACGTGCGGGAGATACTGACCTGTGTGGCGTCTGGAGGCAGGGCAGGTTTCATGGAGTTGATGGGGTTCATCGGAGGAACCTAGGGGTCTATGGGCACCCGAATCTCCTCAACCTAGCAGGCAGTCTGCAAAAGAAAGCAAGAAAGACAGACACATTGAAGAGTGACATGACTCAATCAAAACAAAGGCTCTGTTTCCGCTTCGACTCACTGAGACAGAAGCTTCTGCCGCCGTAGTGGCTTTAACCGAATTCATTCGCAGGGCTCTCAGATGGCTGCGGTTCTGCCCAGAGGCACGAGGGGTTAATCAACAACTGACTGCGCCAGCACATCTTTCCCCGTGCTTTCATAGGGTGGGTTTTCAATCGTTTCCTCGACTTGGAGCCTTTCCACCAATCACAGTTTAAAATGCAGCCAGCGCCGCACACAAAGGAGCGAGATTTGACAGCATGTGGCATCTCTCGGGCTGCTGCACCGCAGTCAGTGTGTGAGCATTCTCCAGACTGCATCGCCCGAGACAAAAGCCGAGAGCTCTAAACGGGGCTCGTAACCCGTCGATTTCGACGTGGACGAGCCGAACGCTGCGTGCTTCACCGCAGGATCCTCACGCTCTGCGTCGGCGGAAGGAGCCGGGGTGGGAAGGGAGAGGGCTATTTATAGCGCTTTGATTTCAAAAAAGAAAAGATGTGGAAAAGCGGAGGTTCTCGCTTTGAGATTCGAGCCCTCTGCAAAGATGAACGCCTTCAACCCCGCTCGATTTTAAGCGATCAGGGAGCTTGTTCGGACCAAAGAGGGTGCTTCTTTGTGCGTGTCCATTTAGATTGAACAACGTTAGTAATGACAACAGAGACCCCCTCTGCCCCACCCCACTGCCTCTCCCGTCTGTCTCCACTCTCGGGTAAAGCTTGATCAGCGCACATGCTAATTGCCGCCAACATCAATGGCTGTCATCCGCCCCACACCCCTAACACTGTCCCCTCAACATCCCTCTTTAGGTCAGACACCAACATTAAACGCCACTTTTCATTAATTATTAGAGGAGAATCATTTAAAATAAATAAATAATAATAATTTAAATCAGCAATTTGTTCCCAATGGCTGTCAGCCGCCCCACACCTCTAACACTCTTCCCCTTAACATCCCTCTCTGCATCCATTTTCTTCTCCTTCCTTCGCAGATTCAGGTCAGACACCCCACAGCTGCAAAAGAAAGGTGGATGAACGCTGTTTGAGTATGAGGGGCTTGGAAGATGATCCTCAGAGGAGTGACAGAGTTGATCAGAAGCGAGCTTCACCTACAGGGATAATGAGAGGATTCGAGCGGAGGATGAAAAAGGGAGGTGGGCGGCAGTGACAAAATGAGATCCTCCATTGTCATGTTTTGATAAACCACTTGACTGAAGCAGGCTTAGCAATATTTACATGCTTGTGTGGCCGTTTTCATTAGCAATTACACCAGCTCGTCTGTGTAAAGAGACGTTTATTAAACCTGCGCCCTGATTTCAGCCTCTTTGCCATGCTTGCCTATTTATGGTTGGCGCGTGTTCTTACAACCAAGGATGCATAATATATAGGTGATCACATACAAAGAAGACTCCCTCTCACATCACAAACTAAATTCACCTTAAACCTTAAAACGTAATCTGGTAATTCACCTTAAACCTTAAAAATGTAATGTATGATTTTTTATGTTTTAAAAGAAGTCTCTTCTGCTCACCAATGCTGCAATTTTTTGATAAAAAATACACAAAAAAACACAGTAATATTGTGAAATCTTATGACAATTTAAAATGACTTTTTATGTTAATATATATTAAAATGTAATTTATTCCTCTGAAAAAAAGCTGAATTTTCAGCATCATTACTCCAGTCTTCAGTGTCACATGATCCTTCACAAATCACTCTAATATGATGATTTTATGCTCCAAAAACATGTATGATTATTATCCATGTTGAAAACAGTTTTTTTACATTTTTATTTCAGGATTCTTTGATGAATAGAAAGTTCAAAAGAACAGCTTTTATCTAAAATGGAAAGCTTTTGTTACATTAAACACTACGCCTTTAAAAAGTTTGGGGTCAGTAAGAATTTGTATTTTATTTTTGGGGGAAATAAATAAGAAATCAATACTTCTATTCATCAAGGATGAGTTACATTGATCAAAAGTTACAGTAAAGACATTTATAATGTTAGAAAAGATTACTAATTAAATAAAAGCTGTTCTTTTGAACTTTCTATTCAGTCAAAGAATCCTGAAATAAAAATGTAAAAAACTGTTTTCAACATGGATAATAATCATACATGTTTTGGAGCATAAAATCATCATATTAGAGTGATTGTGAAGGATCATGTGACACTGAAGACTGGAGTAATGATGCTGAAAATTCAGCTTTTTTTCAGAGGAATAAATGACATTTTAATATATATTAACATAAAAAAAAGTCATTTTAAATTGTCATAATATTTCACAATATTACTGTGTTTTTTGTGTATTTTTTAAAAAATTGCACCTATGACAGAAAGACTTCTTTTAAAAACATAAAAAATCTTGCTCCAACCCTAAACCTTTGACCAATAATGTATATAATAAAAATTCATAAATAATAAACATGAAATAAATTATTCTATTGCATTAAAAATGCTAAATGATATATAAAATAATATTATATTAAAATAACACACTAAATATATATAAAATATGTTTTTATTTTAAACAAAATTGTTAAATAATTTGTACACAAATCGAATAAAATAATATATTAAAAAAAACAATAATTAGTATATTTATTTGGAAAATAATGACCAATATTAGTACGTCAGTTCAGCATTACATTTTAATCAACAACATGCAGAAAATCCTAAATTAAAATCCAATTAATTTCTTTACATTTTTTATTTTCAAAAATGTATCATCTCATATCGATTGTCAGATATAAGAAATATTTAGGGTGTTTTCCACAATGATAGGGTGTTGCTAGTTTATTCTGGGTTGCTTTCTAACAGGTCCAATAATTCAAATAGCCCACCCAAGTCTCGGTATAACAGCAAAGACCACTAATAAGTATCAAGTTTTCCGTATTAAGCCAAAATGCTTTTGACTTCTACTGGTTTTGGAGGTTGTATTCATGAAATGCATTACCTTATAGCTCTCCAGATTAATTACTGCAGAGGGATGATCATTAATGGTGCTTAATTAGCCCAGTGCTGCTCAGCCCACCCCTGTAGTCATTAATCTCTCATATTGGAACAATCCTTCAATGAAGGAGCATCTATTCAAACAGTGGACAACCTAATCTATCCGCTTCTGGAAACACGATATGGAGCGTGTGAGGAACACACACACAGTTAAGGACCCCATGATATGGCTTTTTTTCCCAGTGTTGACATTTCCTGATTAAAACAAGTTTGTCATAGACATGAATCATAACTTGTTACTTGCCATTGCAATGTTACATTCTCATTTAAGAGAGCATCTCGATTTGACTGACAATTTGCACACGACCCTAAGTGCAAGATGAGTCATCAGAAATGTGAGTTCATTTTCCTAGTAGAGAAACACTTGTTTTTGGACTCAAGCCACAAAAATCCAATTTCAAACATGAGGTCCTTTAAAACATACCCGGGCACCAAAGTAAACATCCCAACACACCCGTGACAAGTGCAACCACAGACCTTCAGCAAATGACACACACACTCTTTTGAAGCACCAGATCTTATTCTGTGCTGTGAAATAACACGGCTCAGCATCTTTGCTTATTGCTTTCACTTCACTGTGTGACGGATAACAGCACAAACAGTTCTCTGCCCTGGAATGAACAGAACACACTGTTCTTTACTGCTGGGCTCCATCTGAACCCCTCCTCTCCTTTCCTCTAGTCCCACCCCTGGCCTGCAGTGACCTGTTCCTTCTGGGCTTCCCTCCCTTTCTCCATCACGTGGACCATCCTTCACTTCTCTGTAGCATTTCGTTCACTTATAACTTTCTCTACCCTACTTCTCTTACGGGCACGCCAGACATTTAAGGCCTGTCCATGTCTCTTCCTTCCAACAGGATTGTTCAGTCAGGACAGTAGGACACAAGACGGCACCGCAGGGGTGTGTCCATTAAGGCTACGAAACGTCTCGGATATTTTTTGCCAAGCAGCACACAAAAAGCTAGCAGGTCTTTGATTTCTGATAGGCCGTAGAAATGCCTGTGTGTCAGCGCTCTTGAAATGAAGTGCAGATTCAGCTCTCTACAGGGACTGCGCTTTCAGAGGACAGAACCTGAAACGGCACAGGTTAGGAGAGTATTCGAGGAAACCATCAAGACTGGAGGAAAAAGGACTATTGTACCACACCTGAATTCACATTTTCAGACAATTTTCGATGCTACAATGTGTATTTTCTGTGTCACTAGCAGTGCCTCAATGGACTCAACGCCGCTGACTTAAGCTGTGCATCACCAAGAATCTGCTGATCCGATGCACATCACAAGTACAGTTACGATAATCGAGTATTTGCGAAACTGCAAGAATGGCAATATATTCCAGTAATGACGCTAAAAATTCTGTCACACGATCCTTCAGAATCATTCTAATATGCTGATTTGCTGCTCAAGAAACACTATTAATATTATAAGGCGCCATTCACATTTAGCGCCTCAAAACGCGTTTTCAAAAGCGCTAGGGCATTTGCGCTCCAGAGGCGTCTGTCCTTGCTGTGGTTGGTTCTTGTCACGTGACCTACGTTGTGTTTGCGGCATTCTGAAATATTGAGATGTTTTTTATGTCTACGTGGCGTGGAAAACCGTGTTGCTTCCATTATGAGCGCGCATACAGCGCCCCTACATTTGAAATAACGAACTTGAGCGAGCAAAAAATTTGTGAACAGGCCCTAACAAATGTTGCAAACAGCTGAACTGTTTTACTGAACGTTAAACATGCAGTACATATTCTATCGAAAGGCCACTCTCAGCAGCGCGGATGGTGTCGGGATGTTAAATGTGAGCGCTTCGATTCATGCATTCTAGAGATTGGATTTTGGCATGGCTCTTATCGAATCTTCTTGGTGGTTTCTTTATAGTGGAAGGCAAAATGATTCCACACTTCAGCACTGTACACCACAGCGGTAGCTGGTATTACCGTCCTGTGAGCTGGGTTTGCTAATGCTAATGCTAGCAATTTACCCTTGCGCTTCTCTGCACCACAGTTTGTTTCTGAGATAACGCTGCCATCTAACGGTTGAGTTTAAACCGAACACAAGTCACTGACACGAAAATTTAATGAAAACAAATAAATAAATAAGAGTTTTTAAAAAATTGCATATAGCGCATTATTTTTTCCACAATGCTTTTTGGTGCGACCGAAACAAGTGATATTAGTCATAACAAAAACGAAAATAAATGAAAATAAAACTGAATAAAAAAAAGAAATTGAAGAACATGAAACTAACTAAAATAACATACAAATGGCCAAAAAATTTATTTTAGTTTTACATAAACTGTAATAATAGAATTTAGAATAGAATAGTAATAATAACATTTATTTAAAATAACTAAATAAATACCAGTTACTGGCAGCACTAAAGTAAAAAAAATTCTGGAGAAAAAAAATAATAATGCTAAAAGTCTAACAATTACAAAGTGAAAGCTAATTAAAACTGAACTAAAAAAAACTAATAAAACTTTATAAAATTAAAAGAAATTAATTGGAAAAAAACTAAAATAACAAAATAAAAGGTCTCTGCCAGAAATTACTCACTGCAGCTAAATTAAGATTTAATACTTAATATTTTAATACTTAATATTTATAATGAATACAAACACATATGATACTAGAGCTACCCTCTTTACAATTTTTTTAAATCAATATGACATTTGTTAGCATATCTGCGAAAAACCAAAAATTCAAGCGAAGGACAATCCCAGTGCATCAATAAGAACAGTGGTTAGCTAAAGACCCGCCTGTCCAAAAATCCACAATTCGTCTGCCAGCCAAATGGGGGAGCGCCTTGGGTCACATGGTTAGGCCTCCCCTCCCCCACGCCGCTGAAGCCGGAGTAGAGAAGCTGCTGCCAAACAGAGAGAGAGAGAGAGAGAGAGAGAGAGAGAGAGAGAGAGAGAGAGAGAGAAGGCTGGGGGCTGGGGAAGGGGACTGAGGATTAGGAACCACAGGAAGGCTGGGCCTGATAACGCATTCCTCCACACATGTGCACACACAAACACACACAAATACACGCACACACACTTGCTTTCTGGCTAAAAGTGTCTCAACAGCAGCAATGGAGCAGCAAAGAATGTCCAGTTGAAACTAAGCAAGAACAGAGTATAATGAATATCATTGTGCATAAAAAAAAAAGACCGTAATATACGCCTACAGACTCTGGGCTGTGAAGAACAACACTTTTACCTGAGAAATCAGGAAGATCAGAAACAAATTGCCCTATGATTGGTGTACTAAATGCATACATTTCTGCAACAAAAACGTGTAAAAACACGCCGCTGCTAGTGCCGTCGAGTGTTGTGACTTGTCAGCTTAAGTTAGAGAGCTGGGTCAGTTTTAAGTACAGATAAATTGACATTCAATGTGGCGCCCTCAGGGCAGCAAACGTCCACCACTGATCCACAAAAGGAAATGTAATGAGCATAACTGTGATGAAAATAGAAATTTGATTCTTTGTAAAGAGACAAAAAAAGCTAATGTTCCCAGGTAAAATCAAACCTACAATGCTTCACCTTTAGGCCTTGTTGCAGATTGCAGGATGCAAGTTCAGCACACAGCAAAGACTCTGACATGGAAAAATATGCAAACGTAACTTGAATCCCAGTGTTGGTCAATAGATATAGAGGAGTTGTGTTCAGAGCTCAGCATAGCACTGATGTCTGTGTGCGTAGAGTAGGTCAGCTGTATTTGTTCGGTGTCCGGGCCCGTGTTTGGTGCTGTTTGAATTTCTCAAACACAGAGTCCTTTAAGAGTGTGTACAAGCCGGTCTGTCACCTCCCTTTGAATAAATTCATTAGTTGCAAACAGAAAGTGAAGAACAACCGGTTTTTGCACGCAGCCTCATCCTGGTGTACTACGAGAGCAAAGCCAGATGCCAGAGATTCAGTAAGTTTTTTTTAACACTCAACAGCACGTCAGCATCCAATTATTCTGAGTCAGTTTCAGTTCAAAAGTTGAACTTTAAGAGTTTTCTAAAAGTGATTCACAGGTGATGACAGGTGAATTTTAGCCCAATTATGAAACAAAGTACTAGGTTGAAGGGATATTTCACCAAAAACTTTGAGAAACTCACTCTATAACAGGTTTAAATAACATCATAATTAATTTTCTCAATAAATGTACACACACACACACAGAATATATGGGTCAATGACATGATGTTCATATTTTCAGTGCCCAAGTTAGGGGTGTAACGGTTTACAAAAGTCACAGTTCGGTACGATTTTCGATAAATGGGAAATTTCCCATTTATTAAAAGAAATATAATTTTTTAACTAAATTTGAGTTTTCCAACATATTTTTATAAATGGGGTTAATCTTCTGAAGGATAAGCAAATAATGTATATTTGTTCAAACATAATATTTGAGTTTTGAAGTGCTGGAAAAAGATGTTTGGTATACATTTAGCATTTTACCAGGGTTTTTCCTGCATAGACAAATATGAGGCAGCCGCCTCCGTCAAATTTCGGGCCGCCTCCGCCTCTCGACAAAACTCAAGTCAGGGAATCACATGATTAGATACCTCTTTTCCACCGACACGGTTCCACTGCGTGGTCACGGCTTGTGTCCATTTTCAAACCGTTCTGCGCATTTCGACGGCATCAAAAAAGCATTTAAACTTGCTGGTCTCGATTGGAGCAATAATGAGTGTCTATACATGCAAAACGAAGCATTGACAACTTTGTAAGAGTACAGACCGTTTAATATGAAGATACGTTATAAAGACAGTTCACTTCGTATATACAGACAGGAGCCATCTTAGAATAGTCTCTGATAAGTCGATCCCGAACGCCGTTCAGTACAGTTCAGAAGTTCGCTGAACTTCATACAGTTCAGCTCACTCAACACAACGTTCGTGGTTTGACTTACTCGAGACTAATTATTTTAGTTTTACTCTCCAAAGCTTACAACTAGTGTGGCTCTTGTCCAGCTCCTTTTCCTCTTCAACTTCAGAAGCCAAAATATTCCACGTCAGCCTTTAACGAGGGTGTTTGGAATGGATCTCGCGCTTCTCAGCCATCATTGTGCACGCCACAGACGGTCCGGGCACTGCACTTCCGCGCTTCAGAGTTCCGTCTTTTGACGTTCCGTCAATATTACGTTATTATAAACATATATCTAAAAACAAAATTTCTTTTTTTTAAATCGATTTCTGACATTTGTGAATCGATTCAGATAATCGTCCACGTCCGCATCGCGAATGCATCTAAGAATCGATTTTTCCCCCACCCCAAGTAAATAACAGTAAACATGATAATGCATCATCCAGAGGAGCCGGACTGATTCTTGTGGCAGAATAAAAAGGTTTGTAGATCTCAAGTCAAATACTGGTAAAAAAAAATAATAATAATTTGAAGTATGGGAACGTTGGTACACTTTCCATGTCAGGTGGTACAACTACAGTAATACAACTGTACCACATGCCATAAAAACGCTTTAAAATGTTATTTAACAACTGAAACATGTTTAAATACATTGTTCATGACTCTAAAATATGCAATGCATCAGTTTTAAAAATATATTTTTTTAGAACACCTTTTTTGAAGCTTTGTCAATGACCCATACAAAAAAAAACACTGGCATTTGGTCAAAATACCATGTGTGTTCAACAGAAGTCAGTCAGTCATACAGGTTTGGGATTGGAATGACATGAGGTTGAGTAAATGGAGACTGCATTTTCATTTTTGAGTGAACTATCCTTTTAAATGCAACAACAACGACACTAAATTCCAATGACATCACCAGCATGGCATGTAAGGAGCATCCATGTTTCACAACACATCTGCGAGCGGTTTGTTTGTGTCTGACTCTGGAGGAGCGGCAAGGCGCCAGACGAGAGAAAGTACGCAACGGTAGTACAGAACAGGCCGTGACTATCTTCACTCAGCAGATTTAGAGTCTCTCCAGGTCAAGATCTGCACCGTTCCTCAGCTAACTCCTCCTCGAAACACCTTCCTCGCAAAGTTGGTGGGAGATGCCCGTCGCCGAGGCTTACCTCATCACCATAAAACCATCACACACACACATCTGCTTCTCGTCTCCCTTCCGCCTGCAAGGGCGGGAGCGTCCCGGGGTTCTCCAGTGGAAACCACAACTCTTGAGAAGATATTCTTGGGGAAAGAATTGCTCTTCAACGTCCCAAGAAGACATTCCTAGAGGAAAACGGCTAGGAAAGACAATTGAGCATATTAATAACGTCCTTCCTACGTGCACCACACTTGTATTTATGACACAGATCATGTGAGACGCAGCCGAAATGCACCAGTAGGGTTATTAACAAAGAAATCAAGTTGCACCGTCATTCTCGGAGACGAGAAAAGGTTGAGTGGAAGTGCACAATGGAGCACATTCATTTGGCCGATATCAGATTTCTTCATGGGCATCAGTGAATGGTCTATAAGAGCCCAAGCCTTGCCGCTCTAAAACCCATTTCCCCCGTTTGTGCTTGCTTGAATCGAGCAGCACCGAATGCAAATTGCATCACAATGTATTGATTCTCCTTTAATGAACTTTTGTTACGCCTTTGACTGTCCTTTACAAAAGCAGAGCTGGCTGGTTCTGTTCAAGGGCCTCCGCTTGATAAACTTGTCTGCACTTCAATGCTCAGCTACTGTGCGTGTGTGTGTGTGTCTCGCTTTCTCTCCTCTTGCAACGTGACTCACTCTGCACACAGCAGTGTCTTTCTCTCCCTCGCTGGTGGTAGAGGGAAAACAGGTTGATTGACTGATGGTTTGGCTGATGAACAGTGACAGAGCCACTCGATGGAGACTTGCATTGAGACAGCTTTCTGCTGGCCAAAAGCGGTCCCTCTGCTCCGTTATCAGAGAACGACGCTCGCCGTGCGGCTTACGGGAGCTGTAAAAGAGCTTCGGCTGGGATCGTAGCAGAGATGTTACTCTAATGGCAGTGTTTTGACTATCAGGGCTTTCAGCATCCTCAGATAAATGCGACGGTTCCTTGGTACCGATACTTGGTGGTTGAGGAGAGACCCCCTGACATGATTTTAAAGTGCCTTAGGTGTACAGTTGTACATATGAAAGTGCTATGTAAATAATTCATTCCTTCAGATGAGTGGATGGCCTCTCAAATCAATTTGAGGGACTGGAAAATGAGCAATGTTCATCCGTATCTTATTCTAAGGAACATGATAAGCCCTACTCGTACAAACACACTTGCATAAAGAAGTTCCCTTCTGATCATGGGACTCATTATGACGAGGCTCTTCACAAAGACAGCTCACAGAGCCTGGGCTGAGTGTGTCCACAACACCACACACCACTAACACACCTGCATAAAAACAAGTAAAGTTTGATGAAAAGGCTTGTTCACACCCCAAAGAACTTGTGACTAATTGAGCAATTTGCCTTTTCATTCATTTTTTTTGTCCAGGTATTTTGTTGAGGTGTGGCTTTAAATGTGAAAACAAACAAAAAACACCTGCCCTGTGACCAAAGGGGCAAAACTTGGTTACACCACCAAGCCCTGATGAAATCCAGGGACTTTTCTAGGAACAAAATTTGCAAAAGTGGATTTGAATTATAAAAGCATTATCAAATTGGCCAAAATTGAATAAACAAATTGTGTTATATATATCAGATTTCATTTATATACTCTATATATGCGCGTTTGTGTGTGTAATGTGGCTTTTTTTGTAAAGCTGCTTTGAAGTTTGTTTGTGTTTGTGTGTCTGTATATGTGAAAGTGCTCAACAAATAAATGTGAATTTAACTGTGTATTTATTTTAAACATTTAAATTATATACACACACTTATATAGTATCATTATATAATATCATCGGACTGATGCATTTTAAATAATACATACCAATAGCTACATTTTATATATTATATAAATATATTATATATTTATATTTATACACACACACAGAACCCATATATATATATGTGTATGTGTGTTATATATATATATATATATATATATATATATATATATATATATATATATATATACATACATATATATACATATATATACATATATATACATATATACACACACACACACATATATACACACACACACACATATATATATATATATATATATATATACATATATATATACATATATATACACACACACACACACACACACACACATATATACACAATCTGTGTCTATTTAAATACATTTATTGGCTGAATTGGCTTTGCTAAAAAAAAAAAAAAAAAAATTATATATATATATATATATATATATATATATATATATATAAATATTAGTACAGAGCGTTCTATAAACGGATTTATGCAATTTAAATAATATATAATACATAACAATAAATATATATATAATATATATATATATATATATATATATATATATATATATATATATATATATATATATATATATATATATATATATATATATATATATATATATATATATATTTATACACAGAACACATTTTGAAAAATATAAATTTCTAGTATATATAAATTTAAATGTATGTGTATATATATATATATATATATATATATATATATATATACATATATATATATACATACACACACGGAACACAACTGAAAAATTGTTTGTTATAATTATAATTTTATAGTATATGTATATGTGTATATATATATATATATATATATATATATATATATATATGTGTGTGTGTGTGTGTATTATAATAATATGTATTATTTAAAAGTGTGTCAAACCGCTCATAGAACGCTCCGTATCAATGTTTTATTTTAATTTTTTTGCAAAGCCAATCTAGCGCTCTGTAAATGTAAATGACAACGTATTTAAATAAAAGACACAGGTTGTCCTAAATGTCAGCTTCCTTATTTTGCTCAGGATAAGGATTTATTGAGTCCACATGCCATGCAATCTAGAAACTTCAAGCATCTAACCACAGCTTGAGAGCTGTTGTTCCAACCACACAACCGTGCGAGATGCTGTTAGCGAATGTTCATTGGAACGATGGTGTCGGGAAACACGACTTATTAAACTATGCCGATAACGCCGAAACTTGAACCATAGCTGAACGTCGCTTCGGGAAACACACCCCAGCTAAGTTTCTAATGCAGACAGTAGCCGGTAACGTGAGAAATTTCACAACAGACAGCAGGTACAATGCAAGTTTATATTTTTCTTCCTAAAATATATTTACACAATGTATAACATAAAATAGCGACCCGTTGACGTTTTGCTTCATTTTCTTAATTGTTTTCTTTATTCTTTAAGGAGATGCACAGAATTTTGGTGAATTAGAGGACCTATTTTATTTTGGTGCACATATTTGTACATTAGCAGGAGTGTAACACAATATGAATGTGAAAGCAGATCTAATAAACCTGTGACAATAACATTTGTTTTGGTTAAAAAATGTAAAAAATAATCGTGATGATTAATCGCGATCTCAATATTGATCAAAATAATCGTGATAATCATTTTGGCCACAATCGTGCATGGCTACCTGTGCGTGTTCATAAGTCAGACCCACTAATCAGCTAAAGAGAGGAAGAGGAGGAAATCACCGCTCAGACGGCAGGAAGAGCGCTCTGCTGCGGTTACAGGAAGCTACAGCGCATGAGCATCCAAGTAGCCTAGCATGAACGAACACAAACATGTGTTCGATGAAAAAGCACTACACCTCTGTTTTCTCAGGTTGTGGGTGTATTGTGGTCAAAGCCTGCGAGAGGAGCCAGTGACTGTGTACATGGCTACACGACGTCAGAGGAACAGGTCAGTTGCAAATGTGCTGGGGCTTTACACAGTGTCAGAGTGTGTCAGTGTGTCCCACCCCTGCCCTGACTCACGGTTTCAGTCTGACAAACACGCTCACGCCCCCTTAACCATGCACACACTCCGTGACCTCTCTCCTCACAGACCTACTGTGTGCGCACGCAAGACGTTCACGATCAGCGAGTGTGAAAGCTGTCTAAATAAGAGATCTGAGGTGGAGGAAAGCCAGGAATACTGCTTCTCCATCACTCACACAGACACGGAGCAGACGCTGGGAGCACCTGTGTGGGTAAAGCTGTCAGGGCCAACAGATACAAACCAACATATCCCAGATCAACTGAGTGATAGGCATGCCTATTCCCCCTCAGCTCAAAAGCTCAGGCAGTGAAGCCTCTTCTCCATCTAAACATGCACGACATCGATTTCGATGTAAAAGACGTATCAGTGTCTGAATTTTAGAGTCTTTTGAGTTCCCTAGTTTTTAAACTGCTCACTTTTAAGCCATCACAAACTGGTTTGATTTAGACCTTATTCACAGCAGCGCTGTCATTTATTTTTTAAAGGGAATGAAAGCGAGGCTGTGTGTGTGTGTGTATCTCTTTGGTGGGTTGTACTGTTATTGGATTGTTCTGATGACGAAACACTGCAAAAATATCTTTCCAAGAAATTTCAGTAGACAAAAAAACCCAGACAATATGAGCTGTGGAAAATTATAAAGTGATATAGGAGCTTTATACAGCGTCACTTTCAAACCACTCACGGCGCTGCTCTGAATAAGGTCTATTATGTTAGGATGGCAAGTAACAAACAGGACAGTAGCAATCAAACACAGATAACGAGAGGAAAAATACTGCAAGATTTTAGGAATGCATTGCATAAAATGAATAAATATGATGAGAAAATAATATTGACTTCATTTAAAGGGTTCAAACTTTACACAGTGAGCAGTGCGTACCGGATAGCTTGATTGAGCGCATCATACGCGTAAATGATCGATCGGTGTCCCTTTAGAGTACTCGTTCACATTCATGATGCTAGTAGAAATATATAATACATTTAGCTAGCAAGTGCTACTGTTATGTTTAAATGCTTGATATTTAAAACAACCCAATAAATTCATTAAATAATCTTACATTTGGATATTTAAGATTGGGTGGCAGTTATCCTAACTTTAAAGGAGTAGTTCACTTTAAAAAAAAACTTTTGGTGATAATAACAGACAGATACCCATCGTTTTTCTTTCTTCAGTTGAAAAGAAATTTAAGTTTTTGATGAAAACATTCCAGGATTTTTCTCCATATAATGGACTTCATTGGAACCAAACGGGTTCAAGGTCCAAATGAGTGTTTCAGTGCAGCTTCAAAGGGCTTTAAACGATTTCAGACGACTGAATAAGGGTCTTATCTAGCAAATGATCCATCATTTCAAAAATAAATACAAAAGTTTAAGTTTTATAAGCTCAAATGCTCGCCTTGCTCTGTTCTGTGATGAGCGTTCATGACTCTCTGTTCAAACTCGTTTATCAAAATCAACTAGGGCTGTCAAACGATTAATCGTCGATTAACTCACATCCAGAATAAAAGTTTGTGTTTACATAATATATATGTGGGGGCACTGTGTTTAATTATTTTGTAAATATATAAACACACACATGCATGTATATTAAGAAAAAAATATGATTTACATATAAAAAAATTATATTAATATATAATATAAATTATATATAAATCTATATACTGTATATAAATGAAAATATTTCTTAAACATGTGTGTATTTATATATATAAAATAATCATACACAATTATACCACATATTATGTAAACGCAAACTTTTATTTTGGATGCGACTTAGTCGTGATTAATCGTTTGACAGCCATAAAAGGAACAAATCTTTTTGAGTCATTCGGTTCATTCATTCGAAAATAGATTCGTTCATTTTGATAAACGAGTTCGAACAGGAGAGTCAAACAGAACAGAGAAAGGCACGCATTTGTGCTTATAAAACTTAAAGTTTTTTATTTATTTCTTAAATGAGTGATCGTTTCACTAGATAAGACCCTTATTAATAGTCTGGTGTCGTTTAAAGCCCTTTGAAGCTGCACTAAAACTCTCATTTGGACCTTGAACTATTTGGTACCCAGTAAAGTCTATTATATGGAGAAAATCCTGGAATGTTTTCATCAAAAACCTTCATTTCTTTTCAACTGAAGAAAGAAAGACGTGGACATCTTGGATGACATGGGGGTGAGTAAATTATCAGCAAAAGTTTTTTAAAGTGAACTACTCCTTTAAGAAGTTACTTAAGATGATTTTTAAGAACAATCTTTTTAAGATTACAAAAATTTCTTAGAACAATCTTTAGACAAAAACGATTTCTTGGAAATACAAAATGTTTGTATCTTTTTCCTTAAGTTAGAAAATAAGAAGAAAAATGTCAGTCAAGAGCAACTGTTTTCTGAATCCGGCCCTGATCCTGGTCTCTGACTGGTTTCTGGTTCAAGACTAGCAGGTTTAAGGGGCTGTCAAAAAATTTAAGGTATGACAGATCATTCAGAAGTCAGCTTATGATAAAGGCAAAGGGAGTAAAGGTCAGCCAAACCCGACACCCTGTTAGTTGTGTCAGTCAGGAGCAGATGGAGAGGCTGATGCTGGCTTAGCCGTTCTGGTCCAACAACCTCCGTGAGTCTCTGTCCAGACTCTCACCTTGTCATCGTGCCAGCCGGGGCTAAGGGCAACACAGGGCCTGAACGCCAGGCACCTTTGTTCTCACACAGAAATTGCAGAGTGTTAAAAGCATTAGTTTGACAAATCTATCTTGGGATACTTAGGAAAGCACTTGTAAATGCAAGTCAAGGCAGGTCCCTATCCTGGGTGGTGCTGCCGTCAAGAAACACAACATTGCATCTTGCACTTTCATCAAGGTGAGAAAGTTAAAAGAGCGTTTTATAATGAAGACTTCTGCATGGCTTCTTTCAGAGGTGCTTTCTTAGAAAGAATGACTCAAAATAACTCAACCCAATGACTTGGGCTGCATATCAATTATGGACAAAGTCTTAGCAAGGGTGCAGCGATAACCTTCACTAACAAGAAGCAAGAACAAACATGCCATTTCAGCAGATGCCAATCAGTAAATTATTAAGCGAAACCATGAAGACACAGAGTCTGTTACTGTAAACGAGTCGGCAGTCTGTTGCACAACAACTTTCTGGTCTCAACAATCGGACTCTTTGACTTCACCATCCGCTTTGTTCGCTCACAGAAGGCAGGATAGAGATGCAGGGCTAATGAGGCATCTATCAGGGCCCACGGTGTCCCTGTCACTGAGAACAGAGAATCCATTAACCCGAGCGACCTTGCTGGGTCGTGTCCACTCCACAGTAACCAGACAACACCACCGCAGCCTGAGGAGGAGCTCATTACTGCAGAAAGACGGCCTTGGCGGGGAAGGCTCGTGTGGAGCCGATACGTGCACTCGGGGTTCGGCCGAAAGGAGAATTTCGGGTTGTCGCAGATCGATTTGCCTGTAATTCAAATCAGACTCAAAAGCTGCGCGCTGCTACTAAGCAAATGATCAACTGAATGACAAAAGAAGCCAGGGTGTCAACAATTGATTTTTACCCCCACATAATTATTTGTTCAATTATATTAAGTCATTTGTTAATAATTATTTCTTTTTAGGTTCTCTCACTAAGATGTAAACACTTTTTATATGCAATAATGTTATATATACAGTAATAATGTTATTATATATATATATATATATATATATATATATATATACATATAAACACACACACACACACACACACACATATATACATACATACACACACTACCGGTAAAAAGTTTTCTTCTGCTCACCAAGGCTGCAATTTTTTGATAAAAAAATACACACAAAAAAACAGTAACATTGTGAAATATTATGACAATTTAAAATGACTTTTTATGTTAATATATATTAGAATGTAATTTATTCCTCTGAAAAAAAGCTGAATTTTCAGCATCATTACTCCAGTCTTCAGTGTCACATGATCCTTCACAAATCACTCTAATATGATGATTTTATGCTCCAAAAACATGTATGATTATTATCCATGTTGAAAACAGTTTTTTACATTTTTATTTCAGGATTCTTTGATGAATAGAAAGTTCAAAAGAACAGCTTTTATTTAATTAGAATCTTTTCTAACATTATAAATGTCTTTACTGTAACTTTTGATCAATGTAACTCATCCTTGATGAACAGGAGTATTGATTTCTTATTTATTTCCCCCAAAAATAAAATACAAATTCTTACTGACCCCAAACTTTTTAAAGCGTAGTGTTTAATGTAACAAAAGCTTTCAATTTCAGATAAAAGCTGTTCTTTTGAACTTTCTATTCATCAAAGAATCCTGAAATAAAAATGTAAAAAACTGTTTTCAACATGGATAATAATCATACATGTTTTTGGAGCATAAAATCATCATATTAGAGTGATTTGTGAAGGATCATGTGACACTGAAGACTGGAGTAATGATGCTGAAAATTCAGCTTTTTTTCAGAGGAATAAATTACATTTTAATATATATTAACATAAAAGTCATTTTAAATTGTCATAATATTTCACAATATTACTGTGTTTTTTTGTGTATTTTTTATGAAAAAATTGCAGCCTTGGTGAGCAGAAGAGACTTCTTTTAAAAACATAAAAAATTGCTACCGATCTTAAACTTTTGACCGGTAGTGTGTGTGTGCGTGTATGTATAATATATTATATATATATATATATATATATATATATATATATATATATATATATTTATCTGATTCAATTCAATTTTATTATTTATTTATTATTATTTTATTATTTATTTATTATTTTACTTATTATTTTAACAATAATCTTGTTAAATGATGTTGTATGGTTAACAATATCATGTGCGTTTTGGAACGCATGGGTCTTTACCAACCCCCCCTTGCCCTCTTTTTGTCTTTATAATGATGAATTGTGCCTTGCCGTCCTCCTCATACGGGGAGGTGCGCCATATGGAGGGTGTGAATGATGACACAGAGTGCTTCTCTCTGGTGGCCAGATTAGATGGAAACAAGCCTGTTCTGGGAGTTGCCTTGTGGCAGGGCAGAGCGGTGGAGGACCTGCGTCAGAGCCCGGCGCGGACCTGATGGGAAGATTACACAGCGGCTGACATTGCAGATGAGACCGCAGGAAAGATTCATTTTGACAACACGTAACGTTTTCCGTTAACGTACAACCCTGTCACCATTCTGATCTGATTCTGGTGTTATCAGATATGGGCGGCCCGTTTAAAGAATGACAGCTAGTGTTTTATGCGCCGTGTTATTTATTTGATATATAGATTTAATTGTACTATTATAGTACACAAAGAGGATAGTAAATGATCCGTACACTGGTATGTGCTAACTGCTAAGCCACAACGCTGATGTTGCACTACAAATTTAAAGGGACAGTCCACTCAAAAATTAATACTCAGCCTCATGTCACTCCAAACCTGACCAGAAGATATTTAAAAAATATATTTTTGTCCATATAACTAAAGTGATTAGTTTCATTGTTTGAATTTTTTTTCTTCAAAATATCTTAAAAAAGCAGAATAAAAAAGCCAAACCAGTTTGGAGTAACACATTTTCACTTTTAGTTAAACTCTTTAAACTACTATGGATCTCTCTCTTACTGGTTCATCATTAAGGGTGAACACAAAAAAATCTGAAAGCCAATTAGATTGGAGACAGAGGTCAGAAATCTCCCTTGACAGAGACTTATCAAAAGGAGGATGCTCACTCAGCGTCTCTCTGGCAGACACACACAAGATTAGAAACATTCAGAGCTGTCAATACAAATATGTTTCTTTTTAGCTGTCTGCGCCTGAAGGAAGGAAGGATGAAAGAAGTTACAGAGAGAGAGAGAGAGAGAGAGGCACTTTGCTGCTTGGTGTTTGAACTGCCATAGTGTGTCTAAGCCTTTTCTCAGGTGGCCAAACACCAATACAGTAGTGTATTTGGGAGTGTGTATTACAAGACATTGAACACAGCATCTAATCCTCCTTATCTGTACCAGCTGTCACCACAGTCAACTAAAAATAAGAGGCGGAAATCGACGCCTTACCCCTTCTCCTGCTGAGACAAACTAGAGCAAATAAAAGAGTACGATGCAAGTTAAGCTCAATCCACAGCATTTGCGGCATCATGATCGTGTTTTCCCCTTTTTAAAAAAAATAAAAAATAAAAAAAGGTAACAATAAATTACTTAACAGAAGTGAATAAGACCAATCTTTTCTCTGTGAAGCTATACACAATTTTAAAACTTTTTTTGCAATGTCAATGCAATGCTACAACTTTGTTGTTATTGTTAACCAAAACTATTAAAACCATTTTGTCAATGTCATTTTAGTACTAAAGTACTTACTTCTATTTCAGTTAGTTGCCAAGGCAACATGTCCAATTATTGTTTAGGTTTTACTACTAATATTCTTTTTTTTATATCAGATTCAAAAAAACTTAATTCCAGTACTTGAAAAAAACAAATACAAATTATGAAAACATGAAATAAAACTACTAAAACTTAAACTAAACAAAATAAAAACTAAAAAGTTCAAATAAAATTTAAAAACAATTAATAAATTTTATAACAGTATATAAATACATAATACTAAAACAACACTGAATCTTTAGAAGCAAAAATTTTGATTTAAACAGCTGTACAGATTTAATAGTTTAAACAGAAGAATTATTGTAAATAATGTAAGTGCTTTAAAAAAGCCTAAGTTTCACAATTTAAATATTCAAATTAATATTTTTCTTGCCCCATTTACTTCTATTGCAAGTTGTAGTTGTTTTTTATATCAGCTTTAAAAAACTTAATTCCAGCACTTGAAAAAACGAATAAAAATTATGAAAACATGAAATAAAACTACTAAGACTTAAACTAAAAAGTTCAAATAATTTGTAAAAAAATAAATTAATAAATATATAACAGTATATAAATACATAATACTAAAAAACAATGAATCTTTAAATGCAAAAATTATGATTTTAAACAGCTGTACAGATTTAATAGTTTAAGGAAATGAAAGAAGAGAGTAAAACCCAATTTTATAAGGGGTGGGGGTAATCAACATTATTCCAAAAAAATGCAGTCGATTGCTTAACTTGTATTGAAACCAAACTATTCCTTTAACAAATTTCCATAACGGATTAATAAAAAAAAATTCACGCAAATGAAGGGAAGCAACTCTCATGCTGCAGTATAACCCCACATTGTCACTTCTCACAGGAGTCTTCACAGTCTAGCAGGGTGTGTAGCATATGGACGTGCGGATGACGGCAGCTAATTGTGCGTCTGAATCACGAGATTGGCCAAAAAAACCTGAGCGAAACCATTAGCTGCTTGTTGTCTACATGAGCACCCCTTTAACACACATTCCCAGGATTCCTAGCAGCTGGTGGAAAGGTACTCTGGGGTGACCCCTGCGACCCTTGCGCATTGATATCCGAGACAAAGTGTCTTTACCTTTCTCTGCAGTTACAGCCGAATAAACAGTCCTCAGGCCACAGTCCCTACAGGAGCAATTTGCGTGAGTGGTCAAAAAAAAACACACACACACCCTGTAGCCCAAAAGAGATCAAAGCTATTCCTGCATATCCCAACATACAGGGGGGAGTGAAGAACATCAATTTGCAGAGCAAACGGCAGCTGCACTGAAAGGGAAAGAGCGTCCACCCCCCACCCCGTGCACTCGTCCATCTCCCGCGTCCATTACCACCCTCTATACACCTCTGGAAGTGGAATTTACTACTCACACCGACTCTTTGAAATGATGGGCTGTGGAATCATCTCTCCTCCTTTAATCCCGTTAGATGTGCTTCCACTAGCGACGTGGCCTTTGAAGGAGAAGCTTTGCTCGTGGACGAGGGTCCCGCCACCATTCGCCATTAGTGAGGTATGAAGCCTCCGGATCTCAGTGCCAACGTTATCAGATAATAAAGTTATGTTGAAGCACTAAAACTAAAATATATTAAAGGTACATTGAAATATTACAATGCAATTGACAAACAAAATTATTAAAACTTGAAACAAAAACGGAAATTGTAAAAATAACTTAGTATAGTGTATGTCAAAAACATTGATATTTCGATATGTACTATTCTGACGACACTAAAATATCTGAAACTGTTCCAATAAAACTTTTCTGCGGTATAGATACACTGATCCCAGCTTCACGTTCTCACTAAAGCCTTGTTTAAACTCTGACGCGTCGCGCAAGAAGCGCAAAGGGCGTCGCGGTAAAAATGACGCCATTGCGGTGTGGGCGTTGGGTGCTGCAAGAAGCCATGATCACCTGGCGGTGTGGACGGCACTTTTGTAACTTCTGCGCGCGCTGCATTCGAAGAATGAGACGAGTCTACGAGCCGAATCTGGCCAAACTGGTACAATCTGTACCAGCATGTTTATGATCCTTCTATACACAGAGACATTTGCATTTTGATGGTCGACCATAACATCTCATTTCTGATGATGAGGAACACATTTGCATTAAGCACCTAGTTATGCATCTTGTATTAAAGTAATTGGTTACATTTACAAAATAAGCCTACAATAGCAGATAGTAAGCCCTGTTGGATAAAATTAATGATTTTAAACACTCCAATGAAGGCATTCAGTTGTTTACAGTAGTCTTACGATGCAGGGAATAGTAGCCTAGCAATAGCAACTTACTGCATTTACTCTTTTATGAATTAGCTAATTAATAAACTACTAATAAACGCAAACTACTTCACTGCTGATTCCTGGTGGTTTAGAATGAGAATTAACTCCAGAGTTCAACCCCTGTCGTTTACACAGAATAGCAACAACGGCGAGCGCTGTCAGAGTATAAACACCTTGATCCGCTTGGAGAGGTGCGTGCTGCAGTCTAGCGGAGACTCACGCTCATGCGGACACATCGAGTATAAACAAGGCTTTACTCTGCTAACACACTCTGCTTGAATAGTGCTTGTATTGTGCATAATTTTTGTCAGTCCCACAGGTTCAGCGCGTCACGCCAAAAGCGCGTGCACCACTGATAGTCTAATAAATATCCAATAAAGCCACCAAATCGACTTCTTTTTGTGGCTTATATGGTCTAATACACACAAAATTATATCAAAATGCCCGTCTTGTCCAGTATTCATGTAAATCAGAGTTTTGAAGAAATGTAAAACACGTGTAATAGTAAATTAGATCTGTGTGTTAGCTCTTAAAGTGACAGCAGACTAATACATCTTGCTGTCTGTCATGTTAACTCAAATAACAAAAGTGAAAATCATTCGATGCTCTTGCCTTTTGTAACTTTATTTGCAAATTAATCTGTATTTTTATTTACAGTGAAAACTATTGTGTTATTTACTTTACATTTGATTGCTTTAATTTCTGCAGAATTTCTACCCGAGTACTAGTTGGACCAAACAGAAAAGCCATATTTCATTTATCTGTATATTCTTTTTTAGAGATGTATCATCTATTGGCATCGGCGTCGAGCAGGAGCGTCGCGTGAGCATGTTAATCAATGAGTGCATTCACGTCGCGAGCCGGAACGGCGCGTGAGAGTCAAGCGGGAGTGTCGCGTGAGCAGCAGTGAAGCGCGGTTTTGGCGCCCAGTCTATTTTTGCTGCGCTCAATTAAAGTGAAAGCACACTTTAGATGGACAATAATTTTTCATCCAAAAATCTGCATGTCTGGTGTTTTTAAAAAGAACTGAAGTGGGCTATGTCAGAAACGAAAATGAAGACTTAGAAACATTTATAGAAAATGTACCCATTTAAACTTGTTTTTATTATTTCCCAATCATTTCCCTGCACATGCTCCATTTGTCCTGTTTAGCCTGGCTGGACATGTGTCAGATGAGAGAAGAACTGTTTGAGAAATATAACTTGCCATTGATGAACAAGTGATTGCAATAGGCCTGTGTGTGTGAGAGAGAGAAATAACTAGATACTGCAAGGCTATATTTACTTTAAAAAATGCTATTAAATTTAAATGCTAAATATATAATTTTTTTGTTGGTTATTGGATGCGGAAAGGAAATGGTTCTTCCACAACACTGCACTTTAGATGCAAATTGTGTGAATTTCCCAAACTAGGAGTAATTTATATAGTTCTGTTTTATAGCAATTATTGGTTAAAATCGTTATCGGCAGGTCAAACTCAAGGAAAAAAATGGAAATCGGGATCGAGCCTAGAAAACTGTAATCGGTGCATCTCTATTCTTTTTGCATTTATTTGTGCTACTATTTGCAATTTGTTTATATGTTCTTATTTTATTACTGTTTACTTGTAATTTTTTGTAACCATTTTTTAAATGTACTTACTGTGTGCAAGCTATTTCAACAAAATTATGGAGGTGTATATAGGCAAATATTTTTCAAGGTAACGTATTTGAAGTTGGAAATTCCAGTATTCGTGACATTGCTACTGAAATACTATAATAGTATATATTAGGGGTGTAACGGTACATGTATTCGTATTGAACCGTTTCGGTTCAAGGCTTCCGGTTTCGGTACGCATACAAACCGAACGGTTGCTTGGACCATTTTTTCTGCCGGCAAAATTCGTGCTGATGCGGCCAACATAACGTTGCGCAACATCAAATGGCAAGCGTAATGAAAGCAGAACGAAACTGCGCTACTCATTATGTGCTTCACGAATCGTTTATTAGTTCGGACCAGCAACATCTGCGCAGCGCAGCCGACTCAATCAAGAAAGTTTCAGATAAAGAAAACATTTGAATTCGCCACTGAGGTAATAACATCGCTGCGAGATCTAGTGAGATGCATTCACATTTCTCTGTTATTAACCGTAGATCTCTATTAGATCAAACAGCGCTGTCATGGAAACCAGGAGAAACATTGTGCCGTGAATGAACTAGTAATACTTTACGTCCACAGACCAGCAACATTCACCATGGATTTAATATAGTAACACTAACTGGAACCAGTTTGGCTGGAATGGTGAAATGCTTTCAAGTACTTCACACATCTTTTTCCAGCACTTCAAAATTCAAATATTATATAAATAAATATATATTTAAATGTTATTTTTAATGTGATGACCAAAACATTATTTGTTCATCCTTCAAAGATGACCCCCATTTATAAACCTGAAAGTTTCAAGATCTAGGAAAATACAATTATTTAAAATATTTTTTCTTTAAACAAATAGGAAATTTCTCTGGCATTTCTTTCTTTTTGCTGTTATCGAAACGCAATTGAACCTGTGATTTTGTGTACCGTTACACCCCTAGTATATATGAATAATAAAATAACACTGAACGCCATAAAATTGATGATTTAAACAGCTGTACAGCTCAAAAAATACACAAGTTTAAACAGAATACTCAATGTAAGTGTTTTATTAAAATTATGAGCTTCACACTTTTTTTTCCAATGTAACCTTTGAAGGAGTTTTGCTTCCGTTAGGTATGAAGCCAGTCTAGATCTCGGTGCAGACGGTTTCAGACGGCCGTTGGGAATGCTAATCATCCGAGGACAGACCACGAGAGAGTCTCAACACTTTGGCAAACCCCGTCCGGCAGCCTGCAATCTGACTTCAGCAAGCGTTCCTCAAAGAGGCGAAAACATCTAATTTGTTCGGTCTCTGAGAATGTGAGCGCCAGAAAAAAGGGGAAGACATGAAAACAAAACAAAAAAACCCAAGGCAGATATATCGCAGGTTTATAACCTCTGCCCTCCGTTTTGATCTGGCAGTGTCGTGTGTGGTTAAAGCAGCGAGTGGCTTACCGCATGCATGCATGCACACAGCTAGTCAATAAGAGGTTAGGCATCTCTCTGCGCCTGTCTTCTAATGCGCTGTCTGCATGGGCAAGACGTAGGCCGGATTACTGCCAGGCCTATCCGATGATCTTCAGGCTGTTCTGTAATGCCGTCACCCGCCTGTCAGCATGCCGCTTGAGCAACGCCTGAATGGTGTTAATGCAAGATCTCCTCCCTGATGGACGTCTCCACTGCATTCCACACATTAGCTAGCTACATAAAAACTAAATTCAGATTAGTGCACGTGTGTTTTCCTCCACAGTATTACATGACCAACAACAAAGAGGCCATTTAACCTGCGTCTGATAGCGGTTAGCCATTGACATCACCAGGGAGGGAAAACGGACATGGAGCAGCTTCAAACATCGATAGCATTGATCTGTACCTCAACATCTTAATGTTTAATCACAAAGCAGACCCCTTTACTCCGCTGTCACGAGCTCCCATTAAACCCTTTAACCACATCTCTCCCCAGGCGGACCTGGGTACCGCGCTTCATGCGGCTCTCGACCGCTCAGACATTTAATCTGCCGCAATTGATGACCGCCAGAACTCAAGAGAGGAAATTGACGTAACGGAAGGGTTTTTTGTTTTTTTTGAAGCTGTGTTTCAGCACACCAAATATAGCCTGGCTAGATCCTTACATGCGGCAGGGACATTGATTTCAACACTGCGTGCTTTGCTCACTCCGTGGATATAAAAAGAAACTCCCCCAGAGTACTGAAACAGTGAGGCAGACAGAAAAGAGAGGGCATGGCTGTGAATGTGTCTATGTGCGCTTTTATTGCTGCAATAGAGCATTACTCGGTCTTTGCAAGCACCAAACAGCATTCAACCTTACCAACTACCTGCAGGATAAATGTTAACATGCTCCACTGTCTAGTTTAAAGGTTCCTCTCAAATTTTAAAGCTATAATATAAACATTTAATGCTTGCACACATGCACAAAGCATTTGGTTTACATGTCGTTTTAAACATAGTATGCAACCATAAACATTTCAAACAGTTGTCTACTACACTGTTATCACTCATCACTTACTCTCATTACGTGGCACGTTCTGACTCCGCAAGTGACATTGAGTCAACACGAAGGAAAACATTGAATTTAACCTACTTTTGAGTAAAAACTGTGCTTGATATTGCATCTGATTAGGGCTTTAGATTCCTGTTACATTTTCTGATAACATCATCACTTAAAATAAGGGGAGTTTTGTATTATATCTCTTTATTTTTTTATTATTACTAAACAAATTGCAGTATTTCACTATCAAATAAATCAAGTATTTATGGCTTGTTTTCTTTCATTTCAAATGTTAAACCATCAGTCTTTTATAGTGGCTCTCCAAGCTTCATTTTCTTTTTGAGCACTTCTAATAACAATTTTGGGAAAAGAAGATTGGCACATCTTGCATGTTCCCAATTCTCGGAGCACTCGCAGAGATGGATTTTGCATGTAAACTAAGCCAGACCTGAGACACTGAAACCTCTGGAATCGCAAGTAAAAGAAAAGTGCCACACTTTTATTTTAATTAATTTGCAGTCTTTGCGATTTGATAATCACACAAAGCCATATCACGATTATAGTTTTATTTTGAATAATCGTGCATCCCTCCGCTGATTCATTCAAAGTCAGTTTAAGGGCATTCTATTGATACAGTCTCTTAAGCAGTGAGCTCTGGGTGTATACGACACATTTTAGCACATGCAATAAGCCATTCATGTATTATAGCACATTGTACAGAAAGCATACTGCAAGAATAGAGTGTGATTAAGCCATTATGAACATAGCTCAATTTAAGGACTTAAAATAAATAGGTTAAATTAACAGGAGGAACTGAATTATGTTTGAAGGAATCGCTCTTCCTGGGCGGTCTTTTATTCGTCATTGTGTGAGGTCCCGGATTAAATTACCTGCTCATCCTTTTGTTCGTACAGAAGGGCCTCTGTTGACACATCCTCTACAAAACTGCTGTCTTCACACTCCCAATATGAGCCAAGGTCAAGCACAGTGTTTTGCACAAACCAAGGGTTAAAGAATAAAGCGACAGCTTTCCGGGTGCAATGACTATTTTAAAACACGGCTCCTGTACTCAAAGACATGGCATGCTAATGGATGTGGTCTACTGTTATAGCTGAGACACGTGCATGAAGCTACTGAATCATTAACAAGTCAATTAAAGTCAAGATGAAAATACGAGATATGAGTCATGACTGTCAACTCAAAACAGAGTTCAAAAACATGACAGAAGCGTGTGTCTAAGGGTGCTTTCACACTGGTAGTTTAGTTCTGGAAACGGGGCACGGTAACGACATGAAGAATTGCAGTCATGCGGACCGGTGAGCGTAGCGCCGTACTCAAACCCAAGATTACCTGAAGAAGTTCGGGTTACACAGGAATTGTGGGGTGATTTCATGCATGTGAATGAAATGAACCAGGAAGCTTATAGCCTGGGAAAGCCCATACAACTTCCAGCAATTTTAGATTTGCTCTGAAAGTCAAGTCTGGCAAAGCTCATTCAAGCCCATTTCCAATCCGTCGAAATTGCGGCACCAATCAGAAACGTTGGGCGGAGCTCTCACGATGACGACAGCCCTTGGATTTCGAAGCAGATTTTGTAGATGGACATTACAAAGATAGGATGCCGTCGTGTAACATCACTCGTTCAAATCAGCTATCACATCTGTTTTAAGCGATTTAACGTTTTCCTCTATTGTTAAAATGAAGCAAACAACAACAATCAGAGATGCTTCTCTGCTGCTCTGCATACGCCATCTCCTTCATCGCTCTGATTGGTTTTAGGTCTATCCGCCGGGCGCTCCGTTGGTGACGCCCCTCTGGAAATGATTTGTCTATGATGCTTTGCCAGACCATAACTCATTTACAAATGAGAATGGTCTGGTTTTAACTCAGGCTAGGAAGCTTAGTCACCAGCACACACATTTTCGAAGTCATTAGTTAAAAAAATAAAACATGTAAGGGATGAGCAATCATGACAACGGTGATGTGTTACATTGGATACGAGCAAGTGTGAGATGTTTCAGTGTAATCGTGCATGTTATGTGCATTCAAAGCGGCAAATGAATAGATCGGAATCCGCTGTCTCCTTAGAAGTCCGTTTGCAAGTAGCAAAACCCGCCTTCATACAAACACACATTACCAGAAGTGTTGACTCCTGTAGTTTAAACCAGATTAAAAACACCGCTGACATTCTCAACAGCACAGACAAACAGCATTTAAGAAACACTGTGCCATGAATCTACAAATCACCATCATTTACCATGCACCATAGTCTTGTGGGATACCGAATACCGGATACTGATTTTGATTATATATTATTAATTTGGGCATGTATTAACTGTATTAAAGGAGTAATGATACAAAATTGTTTTCGTTATTTAAGCTACAGCATTTGTATTTATCCTAATGTTTTTCATACAAATACCATAGAAACCATATAATTACATTTTAACATGACAGGTCTGTGGTTATCATGATGATGATTTAAATGTATGATACTATGGATGACCAATGGTTAATTTTAATAAAAGTAGAGTCTGAACTCAAACATTTAGTTACTTCTATTTAGACTCTGGTTCCTGTGGTAAAATACAGACTATCCCACCTCAAAGTTCCTCGTTCTGGGGAAAGTTCCTGCGGTGGAAACACGGCTATGTAGTTTCTGCAACTCTAGTGGCAGCTTGCCAAATTACAAAAACACAGCATATTTTTATATATAACAATTATATCTCAAAAGGTGCTTGTGATGGCATGTCTCAACGACAGAGGACAACACACTCTTCGCTCTCTTCCATTGTAGAGAAGTGAAGCCGCCAATGTCCAAATATGGCGCTGCCGCTGACATCTTGGAGCTCGAGTCTGCGCATTAAGCCTTGTTCACACTACATGATTTTAAAACGTCGGGCTGAACTGTGCGTTTCACACTACATGACTTGCTCTCATTGAAATCAGGAGTGTTCAAGTTGTTGAGCTGCTCAACACCACACAACACAACGTGATTAATCCACAAACAAGAGGTACTCACTACACGAGTTGACAACGCATTACATAGAGATACAACCACGAATCGGATGATAAGAGCAAATCATTTGTGACTCTAATGAGAGCTGTTTCAGTACTATGGTACAGTTTTAATCCTGAAATAATCAAATAAAACAACTCTTGTCACCCAACGATTCTATCTTGTATACAAACCATGTTTTGTCACAGAAATACCACGCAATTAAAATGAACCAGAAATGACGCGAAACAGCACCGTGCGCCAATGCAGCGAAGAAGTGAACACAACACGATACAATATGGACATCAGAGAGAAACTAGTGCTGCACACTGTTTGCGCAACTGATTTTGCTCTGAGAAAAAAATACAAAAAGAAAAACTAAGATTTACCTGGTGTCCTCAACCCATGCGTTGCTATGATTGGCTGTACTCATGACATCACTGAGTTTGAGTTCGCGCCACGGCTCTGGAGTATCTAGCAGGTAGGCTGCAGCGATTAATCGCACAATGTTGATATGCGCATCTAATCAGTAAAGCCGGTTCCTTGATTAGTAGTAAATCACCTTCACCTGCTTTCAGATGGAGCGGCATTTACTACAAAGAGCCGTAACTTACTGACAAGCTGAGCCAAATTCGCGTTAATATCGGAGGGACGTATTCGCCAGCGATATTTAATGCGATTTGGCTCAGCTTGTCAGTTAACTACAGCTCTTTGTAGTAAATGCCGCTCCATCTGAAAGCCGTGAAGGTGATTTACTGCTAACCAGGAACTCAGCTTTACTGATTAGATGCGCATAACAACATCGTGCGATTAATCGTGCAGCCCAGCTAGCAGGCTAGCATATTTTTCTGGCTATATACTATATAACCAGACCAATACTAACAGATTGGCAAGCGTTCATCGTCCCCTAAACCCCGTGATTTTGCACGCGATAACACCTGCACCTGACCTGTCGGCGAGCTCAACGAATTTGCAAATCGGGACATAAATCGGGCTTAAAATCCTGTAGTGTGAACTTGGCTTTAGTGAGCGTGACGTGGTGGATTTCGAGAATGTACAAATTAAAGTTGATACCACGGAAAAGTAAGTTGGTGCCTCAGTGTCTACTTCGCTCAGAGAAGCTGTCAATCATGATGTCACACCCCGAGTTTTTATAGTAAAACAAACCCCTGACATCAGCCGTGATAAAAACTACCGAAAATTACAAAAATCATCCTTGGGAAAAAACTAATTGAAGTGTAATTTGATTGGTTAGTTAGCTCTCATGCCCCATTAGATTTCATTTTTTGGCCTATATGGCCTTTTTTGGCTTCACTTTTCAGGACCTGTGCAGCACATTTGGTCTCAATAGGTAAATGTATAGGCTTAGGCTACTTATCATGAAGTGCTCAATGTTGGTTTGGGTTATGTAAGCAAGACCCTAGCGTTTGCTCTAAACAGTGTCAGCTACTCTGTCTCTGACACATAGTAGCACATAGGGGTGTAACGGTACATGTATTCGTATTGAACCGTTTCGGTTCGAGGCTTCCGGTTCGGTGCGGATACAAACCGAACGAATGCTCGGATAATTTTTCCTGCCGGCAAAATTCGTGCCAGCGTACGGCCGACACAACATTGCGCAACTGAAATGGCAAGCCAATGAAAGCAGAACGAAACTGCACTTCTCATTATGTGCTTCACGGATTGCTTATCAGTTCGGACCAGCAACATCTGCGCAGCGTGAGCCGATCTCGATAAAGAAAACATTTGAATTCGCCACTGAGGTAATAACATCGCTACGAGATCTAGTGAGATGCATTCACATTTCTCTGTTATTAACCGTGGATCTCTATTAGATCAAACAGCGCTGTCATGGAAACCAGGAGAAACATTGTGCCGTGAACGAACTAGTAATACTTGACGTCCACCAGACCAGCAACATTCACCATGGATTTAATATAGTAACACTAACTGGAACCAGTTTGGCTGGAATGGTGAAATGCTTTCAAGTACCTACTTAACACATCTTTTTCCAACACTTCAAAATGTAAATATTATATAAATAAATATACATTTAAATGTTATTTTTAATGTGATGACCAAAACATTATTTATTCATCCTTCAAAGATGACCCCCATTTATAAACCTGAAAGTTTCAAGATCTAGGAAAACACACTTATTTAAAAATATATTAAATAATTAAATATATTTTTCCTTTAAACAAATAGGACATTTCTCTGGCATTTCTTTCTTTTTGCTGTATCGAAAATCGCACCGAACTCGTGACTTTAAAACCGAGGTATCGTACCGATTCGTGATTTTTTGTGTGCCGTTACACCCCTAGTAGCACAGTTAAAAGTATTCTTAATATGTTGACCTTTTACTAAAGGCAACACCCAACTTGGACTTTAGCTTATTAACCGTATTCCCCAGAGTTAGATAAGTCCATACATACATACCCTTTTCATCTCCATGCGTTCTGTAACTCTGACACACCCACCGCTGAGCCTAGCTTAGCACAAAGACTGGAAGTAAATGGCTTTAGCTAGCCAGTACTGCTCCCAATAAGTGACAAAATAACGCCAACATTTTCCTATTTATATGTAGTGATTTGTATAGTCACAGTAACAAGCCCATATGAGACACAGCCATCTTTTAACCGTATACATACTGGGAACTATATTCTCAGAAGGCGAAGCACTGCTACTTTGGCAGAGTGATTAGCGCCACACTCTGAGCGAACTCTCTGCTCCTCACAATGGGGCTTCTGCGAGCCACAAGAGTCACCTCTGCGACTATACAAATCACAACATATAAAGGAAGATATTGGCGTTATTTTGTCACTTATTGGGAGCAGTATGCTAGCTGGAGCCATTTACTTCCAGTCTTAATGCTAAGCTAGGCTAGCGGTGTGTACGTCAGATAGAGTTACAGCACGCATGGAGATGAATAGGGTCTGTATGGACTTATCTAACTCTGGGGATACGGGGAATAAGCTAAAGTCCCAAAAAGTCAGCGTGTTCCTTTAATAAAAGGTACAACATATTAAGAATACTTTTAACTGTGCTGTTATGCGTCAGAGACAGAGTAAGCAACTGAGTAGCTAACACTGTTTAGAGCGGACGTGAGGGTCTCACTTACATAACCCAAACCAACATATCAGCATTGAGCACTTTTTTGACATGACGCACTCACTATCCGTGACTTTAACAACACGCAGTTGAAGAAGTCACCACTCGCCACTGGTATACATAACTATTACACACCAGATAAAACAGTGAGTATGCTGCTAGTATATTATTTCAAACACAGCCCACTTTATAAAAACATAGGAGTAAGACGAAATGATCCAGGTGCTTAAATTCTAATTTAGATGGGACACTGTGATTTTTTATTGGGATCAAAAATTGTGATTGAAAAATGCTTACAAACAGTACAAAAACTTTTCTGATTATATGAAGAGTTCAGATGCAAAAGCCTCTAAATGCCATTTGAAATTTTCTTCTAAAATGACCATTTTTATCAAGCTTGTATATTTAAGTTCTGCAATTTCACTTAAATGACAATTAATAGATAATCTTCATTGCCATTTAAGTGAAATTACTGAACTTAAATATACAAGCTTGATAAAAATGATCATTTTAGAAGAAAATTTCAAATGGCACTTAGAGGCTTTTGCATCTGAACTCTTCATATATATATATTAGGGCTGTCAAAAGGTAATCACGATTAATTGCATCCAAAATAAAAGTTTGTGTTTACATAGTATATGTGGGTGCAATGTGTATAACTATTTTGTACATATATAAATACACACACATGCATGTATATTTAAGAAAAAAATATTATTTATATATAAAATATATATATTTATATATAATATAAATTACATATAAATCTATAAACAGTATATAAATGAAAATATGTCTTAAATATATACAAGCATGTGTGTGTATTTATATACATAAAATAATTATACACAATGCACCCACATATATTATGTAAACACAAACTTTTATTTTGGATGCGATTAATCGCGATTAATCTTTTGACAGCTCTAAAATATATATATGACTACAAAACAGTAATCCCTTTTATTTTGTTTCATATTTTAAGTAATAATTATAGTAATAATTCTTCCTTATTTTCCTGATTCTCAAACGTTTAACCTTTGAGCTTTTACACAGCAAACTCTGTACACTCTTGTACGCAAATATTACCTGATAATACCACAGAAGCGCAAACAAACTCAGAGCACATTTAATACTATTAGACTTAGGCCTGTATCCCCAGAGAGAGCCAACACAAAGCCATGACACTCATCTTCAGGACCGAAGCTTTACTTGACACTGCCGAGGCCGGCCGGCCTGCCATCAATTATTGACCAAATCCTCACGACCAGAAGTGCTTTTAGTAAACATTTCCTCAACACATAGGGCACATATAAAGACAATGCAACCTTCAGAGTTAAATATTCATGACGATAAGTAATGATGTCATTATTTCCTTTAAAAACCAGAAGAACGTCAGAGTCCCTATGCTGTTTGTCCAGAATAGCAGATGGCTTGGGTCCTTATCATAATTGAGTGATCTATCACCGATGGTGTTTCAGAATGAGACAACGCATGCAAATTAGGGCTTAAAAAAAGGAAAAATCAGCGGAGGGATGTCTGTGGCCATCATTTGACCCCTGGGGATGGGCAACGCAGCATTTGTCGCCTACCTGGTCTGTGACCTGCAAACACTGAGTTTGGAGCAGCGCTGAGGTTCTGTGCACCACCTTCACCATCTGTCCATCTCACCTGCTGTGTCTCTTTACCGGCCTAAAACGCCTCCCGCTACACCGACCTGCCTGTAGGTGTGCTGCCAGTATGTAAAGCATCTGGGTGGAGCGCTCTATCATGATGCTAATGCAAAAGGTATTGTGATGCGGCAGGCAAAACCCCCTCTCATGCTGCCCTGTGTATGTGGAGCAACTCAGTTTCAGCTTAGATCCAAAAAAGACAATCCAAACAAGCATTTAGACCTTGCATATTTCACACACACACTGGTACTAACGTGTAAAAACACCTCCTGGAGCAGATCCTGTGGTCTCTAATGACTAAATTCAGAGGTTGATATTCATATCAAACAACTTAAACCACGTTCAACCAAAGAGCCACAATGAAGTGATCACTGTGACAGGCAATACTAGTGTCTCAAATGCATTTAGCTGTGAAATTCACTTAACAGCATCCTGATTGATCTAATAAAAGCTGTGCTATATCATGCCACTCATTCACTCATCAGATCAGAGCTGGACACATTTAAAACCATTTTGCCCACGTTTGCATTGAGAAAAACTGAGAATGCATCAACTCAAACTGAGATAGCTCCTTATTTCACACAATAACCACATTGCATGAGAGTAAAATCATGCAGTAAACACTAAGTGGGTGCATTTTATAGTGTCATTTCTTTCTTTTAATGCACATTTAATGCCCTTTAAATAAAGATTCAAAACATCTAACCCTGACTGATTACCTAATTCATGCTCCAGTCCAGCAGAAGGCATTTCTACTGTAGGCTCATGTGCATGGGTCCATCCTTACTCTATTTAATCATTGGAGGGCAACACATATTTATGGCAGATGATTATCGAATTGACAGCTGGAATAAAGAAGTAAAGAAAAGCAGGAAACGACTGCACAGGGCCATTCAAATCACCAAGCATGATTGAAAGCTAACACCTTTGAGCTTTGGATCACATTCAATATCACTACATACATCAGCATATACAAAAATAATCAAAATCACAAAGCAAAAAGGTAATACGATGAAAGAGATCATACTGAAAGCTTCAATGATCCGTCCTCACCTTCCACTCCGGCTGCCCGAGGTTGATCTGTTGGCTGGATTTGATTCCGTGTTCGGCTTTCCTTGTGAGAAATCCTCTCTTAATGTTCACAAAATAGATATCAGGATCTAGTTCGATCCTCGCTGGGTTAAAATTGATAAAAACGTAGCCGTTTTTGTCTTTTCTTGGATAGCTAGCTGCTAAGGTTTCCTCAGATATCGGAAGCCGTGCGAGTACGTTAAAACCGTTAAAACTGGATCATATTATCTGTGAAATGTATCCGTTCTCTGCGGATTTCTATTTATATGATCCATAGGTTGCGAAATAAAACACCCTAAGCGTTCAGACTCCCAGCATGTGTTTGTTTAAATGAAATGTTTTTGTGTAAATCCAAAGAGTCGCGACGGCTCTCGTGTTGCTTCTGCTGCTGCTCCTGCGTGCGCGTGCGTGTGTATGTGTGCGCGCGAGTCTGCTCGACTGCATTCCTCCCTCTATTGCACAATGAGTCGCTATAATTTATTCATGAGATCATGGGGATGGAGGTGCTCTGTCGGAAGAAAGAGAGGCAGTTTTCTCTTTCTTGCTTGCTTTCTTTCTTTTGGTCGTTCGTTCGTTCTCTCTTTCTTTCTTTCTCTCTCTCTCTTTTTTTGTCACTCACCCCCTCATCGCCCTCCCCAGCTGACTGACTTCCCTTTGCTTGCGAGACTCGATTAATAGAGCGTCGAGGAATCGAACCAACGAGGCAGGGTTGGGGAGGGTGACGATTGTGCTGCGCTCGATGGTGCCCTTCATTGTAGAATTACCTGTATGTTAGAAAAACACATCACATGCATTAAAGAGGCTATTTGAAAGTTTTAAAGCTATTATAATATATTATTTTATTAGTATGTCTCTTGTATAAAACTGAAGTGTTATTTTATTTCTATAACCTATTTCGCATTTATTAACATTTTAACCCCTTGTTTCAGACAAGGCTTAAACCTAGTCTCAATCAACTTGCACTGATATATCGTAATATAAGTCAGTGCCATTGTTTTATCTTAAGATAAAAACAAGTAATGTTTTTTTGTTCACATTAAGGCACATTTAAAAAAACGACTTAAATGTCCTTGAACTAAAGTCTAATCCTGACTTAGTTTTATTTTTATCTTTATTAGTTTTTTTTAAATGTAGTTATTATTTTTATTTTAGTAGTAGCCTAATTTTAGTACTTCAAATTAAATTTTCTTTTAAGTTTAGACAGTTTTAAAGTTTTTTTTTATTTTAAGTTTTAAAGTTCTTTTATATTTTTCACCTAATGGGCTAATTCTATCTTATTTTATTTCAGCTTTATTTCAATTAATGAAAATGACTTATAATAGTTTGTCTTTTTTGTTATAGCCTACTTTTTGTACCTTTTTTTCTTCAGAAAAGTTCTTAATTGAAGAATCACACATTTATATATTTTTAATGTCAAGATGATCTTACACAGAAACAAAAAGAAAGGTGTTACATTTTTCACAAAGTCACAAAGGTACATTTTTTCAGCTTTTTATATTTTAAAAGCATAAGAGAATTAAACAATGTGTAAAAAGTAACTTATTTGATTTTATTAAAAACATTTGTAGGGTAGAGACCAGATTCTTGTTAAAATGGATGAACTTTGCGAATATGAAAATGTAAATGGCCACCATTGTGTTTATGTTAATAAAATACGTTTTTAGGGAGGATGCTTGAGCCAAAATGGCGCACAGTTGCTGCGTTATACAGTACATGTTCAGTCAGGGAACATTTGGCTAGCCGCCCATGTTAATGCTATTATTTTACTGACAAACACTGCAGTTTTACATCTGGTGATTTTTTCTCATATAATTAAGAAGTTACTCAGTTTGTATAATTAGTAATTAGATCATTCTATAATTTTCACTACTGTTTAAAAGTTTAGCGTCAGTACGTTTTTTATTTCAAGAAAAAAAATACTTTTATTCAGCAAGGATGCATTCAATTGATCAAAAGTGACAGTAAAGAAATGTTTAATGTTACAAAAGATTTCAGTTTCAAATCAAATGCCACTTTCTATACATCAAAAAAATCCTGAAAAAAATCTATAATGGTTTTCACAAAAATATGACGGAACACAACTGTTTTGAACATTAATAATAGTATTTTTTCTAGAATGATTTCTGAAGGATCATGTGACACTGAAGACTGGAGTAAAGTTGCTGAAAATTCAGCTTTGCATCACAGGAATAAATTACATTTTTAAAATATATTCAAATAGAAAACAGCTTTTTAAATTGTAATAATATTTCACAATATTACTATTTGTACTGTATTTTTAATTAAATAAATTCAGCCTTGGTGAGCAGAAGAGACTTCATTCAAAAACATGACAAAATCTGACCAACTTTTAAACAGAAGTTTATATATCAAAATGCAATTAGTTATGTTACCAAAACATTACCAAAATATTTTTCCTAATTATAGATTGATTAATTATTTTATTTATTTATTTTTATTTGACCAAGAGATGGAAATGTTTTACTGGGTCAAAATGTTTATGTTTTATTTATTTATTTATTTATTTTTAATTAATTTTTAACAGTGGTACTGGTATCTCATTACAGCTTACAGCCAAATATCATCTTACAGTCTTTGGATATACATGTTCACATATATGCATCTGAAAAGATTAGATTGATTAATTTATTAGCACAATCAAAGTCGGCCTCATTCACGAAACACAAACAAAACAAATATCTATGCAAGAAAAAATTGCATTTTAACTTGTTAGATTAGATGCATAAACAATCTACACAGAAATTCCTTCCCCCGCCGTTTCATGAATGAGGCCCAATGTGTTCAGGGACATGTTTTTCACATGGGCAGGTAGCCAAAGTCTCTTTAAATCATGAATTAGAAGAGCAGTGGTGTCCGCTGTCCTCTAAAAAGCAGCGGGCAGTGAAAGGATTGGTTCAGACTGCTGCACAACTCACAATAGAGAGGTCAGAGAAGGGCAAACTCAAATTCCCAACCCCTCGGATATGCTTAGATGGTGAACTGCACTCTCCCCACACTCAACGCTTCATTTCATTAATGATCTCGTTACGTTATTTTCATTGGAATAACATGCACGATGAATAAGAGCAGGAATGTGAATTGGAAAAGGACTGAGCGCATCAAGTCCAGCCGAAAGGAACAGCAGTGGTTTAACTGTGAGACAGATGTATTGCAATCTGGCAGCAGTCAGCAGCGCTGCTGTGTTTGGCAGAGATGGTGTCATGTTAAGGTTTGAAATCAGCTTCTGGGCATGAGGTGACAGTGACAGACGGTGTTCATCAACCTGATCTTTCATCTGCTTTCCCTCGCCGTCTACATTTGTACGTTTACGGTGTGTTCTGATGCTATTTTGCCCCTGTGTGATGTTATCACAGAAAGAGGCAGCGCTCACGTCGTCCATTTTGTTCGTTTATCAACCTCTTGCTTTCATGCAGTGACATAATTGTTATTCCTCTCATTCCTGTCCTGTTAAGATCTCGCAGTGTACTGCGAGAAAAACGGGAAAAGAACTGCCCTTAAGACATTGAGTCAATAAAACAGGCACTTTACTACGCCGTGAGGGGATGGGGTCGTGCTATGTTTGTGCAACGGAGGGTGGGAGTTGCGTTTTGCGTGCTACACATGTCAAACTGTCTTAATACTAGTGCCATGCTTCACCAACGTCTCTGTCAATAGGAGTTTTGCATGAATTTAAGATGCAAATGTATTTATAAATCAGTGTGGGTGCAGGAAGAGCTCCGGTTTGGTTTGGACTCACCCTCGCTGAGAATGGTACGCCCCACGCCAATGGCAAGAACATATCATGGGAATTATCCAGCAGAGAGAATGGAGGGAAGGCGGGGGAGAGTGAGAGCGCCGGGGCTAGACTGGAGCTGCTGAGGAAAGAACAATAGATCTGCAGTCTCGATGAGCATGACTGAACGTTAGTCTGGAGGTTTGGGGCCTGACCAAGAGCTGTAGGAAGACAGTACAGAATATTCTTTGTCAGAGGTAGAAAGGACAAAGACAGTCAGATGAGCAGGTAATGAGGAGACACCGTGAAAAACACATTATTTGATGTGCAACTCCAGTGTTGGTTTGGTAGATTGCACCTTCATTAAAGTGGGTCACTTTTGTATTAAAACTGTAAAAAAATATTGTTGGTTTAACTTGAAAAAATGAAGTAACCTGGCTGCCTTCAAATTTTAAGTTCATTGAAATGGAAAAACTGATTGATTTAATCATCAGAAACTCAAAATATTATGTTGATAAGTTAAGTTGATTTGACAAAAAAAATGTTGTGATTACAAATCATGAAAATATTTTTTACAGTGCTTTTTTGATTATTACCTTTCTTGCGGTTTGTGAATGGAAAAGGTTTGCAAAGTGCACGACAATCAAAGTTATTGTCTCCTAAAAGAAAGAATCCGATTCTGAATTGCCGAAATGAGTCGTCAGTAATTCCAGTCTTACTTTCTGTCAGTGTTGGGGAAGCTACTCTGAAACTGTAGTTTGACACGCTACAAGCTACTCGTAAGTTAAAGTAGTTTAACTACAGTCAAGCTACCCATTTAGAAAAGTAGTTAGCTCTACAAGTTACTATCAAAAAGTAGCTAGCTACATTGAAACTACTTTTGCTTTTTAAACAAAGTATATTATAAATAACTGAATAAGTCTCTGAGGAATGTTTTAAGTAAAATATTTAGTGTTTAAAACAAGGCAATGCAATTACTATTTCAAAGAGTATTGTTTTATTACACACAATCTCTGACTGTTTATCAAAAGTGCAACAAATAGCCGACAACATTGCAAGAACGAAATATACATCCAACATAAATTGCATGTAGAACATTTTCTCAAAAATACTGATTGAACTTGGGCAAATGAGGCCATGGGTAATTAACGTTAGTTGTTTCTCCATCCTCCAAATCTGCCGTCACGTCTTGCTATATAATCATAATATGGGTGTGTCAACCCACTTCTGTACGTCAGTGAACATTAAACAACAGGTGGCGGTAATGGCAAAAAATTAGTTTGTAATCTAACAAGAAGAATCTCCTTGCATTGCGCTGATTCGCGCAGGCTTGACAATGTAGCAATGTAGCTTTTGCTCGCGCTACACCACTACTTGCTGCAAAAAGTAGTTAGCTACTGGAAAAGCTACACTGTTTAAAAAGCAACTGAGCTACTGCCAAGCTACTGAAAAATGTAGTTAGTTAGTAGCTAAGCTACTTGTAGTTAACTACTCCCCAACACTGCTTTCTGTTCCACAAATTTGCATAATGCCAGCCTATGCTCTTCATTCGCTGCCCACAAACAACTTCTACTTTGCCCCACCCTCAAACTAGCCGAGGCCCCGTCCACACTACTGCGTTTCGTTTAAAAACGGTGAATTAAAACGAATACGATCTCCGCCCACACCACCGTTTTATCTGCGTATCTTCGTCCACATTAAAATGACTGAAAACGCGGATCACGTGATCATCCACCAACAATGGGCATGCACGTGCCGGTGTAAAGAGTGGCTGGCGAATCATGGAAGGAACTAATCATACAGCCGAGCGTCAGCCTCTGCGTCATCGTTTCTAAACTTCTCCGTTTTGTTCTGTCTACACTAAAACGCCTCTCGGAGATTCAAAACGTGAAATGGAGCTGCAGCGTTTCTAAACTTCTCCGTTTTAGGACTTCGTTTTTCCCATTTTAGTCTCAGACGGGAGGTGCAAACGTAGCAAAAGGTCTCTGTTTTTAAAACGAAACGCAGTAGTGTGGACGGGGCCTGAGACTGGGAGTTTGGTTTGTGTTGTCGACATGTTTTGATCCACTTTGATGCACTTCCATAAATTGACGGCTCAAGCTGGAAATGGTACAGTAAAACGACTTTATTACTGTTTGTATCCCTGTGTAACAAGGGATGAGGAAGATCTGGAGTTGAAGTTCACGCACTATAAGCGATAACCAATCACAACGGACTGGGCATCTGACCAATCAGAGCAGAGTAGCTCTCAGAAAGGAGGAGTTCAGAGAATCTTTGAAGAACCATTTTTAACCATTTAAACCCTTTTAAATAGCACAATAGAGTGCCGAAGTAATGACGTCACTTTCTAGGACAACTCGGAAGTTAGCGTCGCATGGGTTTCCACGATCGAAAAAGCTATGCATTTTCCCCATAGACTTTTGAAAAGTCGCACAAAATAAGATCTGTGTTCAACAAAGAGTTGTGACTCTTACACTATCAAGTGTTTTGTCTATCAAGATAATCTGCAAGTTAATCCAAACTTTATACATTTTGAAGCCTATATAAAGTTATAAAGCAGACACAATAAAGTTTAAAAAACACAAGCAGGTTATAACTGTGTTTTATGTCATAGATCAAAACGTGAAAAGATTTAGAGGCTTTGTTCACCACAGACCTTATTTCAGGCGATTTAGCAAAAACCCATTCAAAAATCCCATAGACTTTAGAGCGAGGGAACCGGATATGCTAAAATGCTAGCTCACTTCTGCGTTTTGGCCTACAGAGTGACGTCATAACTTCGGCACTCTATAGGGGAACTTTAAAAGTTTGAAAGCATTAATTCACAAAAGGCAGGGTCTTTTAACCCAAATTTGGGTTAAATATGAATAAACCCAGCAAATTTTAGAGTGCAGATATAACAATTCTGTCTTTTTTAGAGCAATGGAAAAGCTCAATTCTTCATGGAACTAATAAATAACCTTTATTTTTAAGATTGAAATCAAAACCTTCGCTGAATCCATACATCATGGCGAATTAAAGGGATAGTTCCCCAAAAATGAAAACGAAGTATTTAATTACTCACCCCCATGCTGTGCCAACCCCGTAAGAACTTCGTTCATCTTCAGAACACAAATGAAGATCTTTTTGATTAAATTTGAGAGGTGGATTACACATCAGATTTCCACGACGAATGCGCAAGAACTACGTTATTTTTCTACTATTTTCTTGTTCAGTTCTCGCGCATGCGTCGTGGAAATCTCTTGAACTCTCGTCTCAGGCCCAGAAGGAAGAAAAGGAATAGTCGAATAAAGTCGTTATTTTTGTTTGTTTTTCCACACAAAAAGTATTCTTGTCGCTTGATAAACTTATACTTGAGCCACTGTAGTCACATGGTCATGGAATATTTAAACATTTTCTTCAATGACTTTCTAGGCCGTCAAGTTTTCGATCCCTTAGGGTGCCTTTGTGGCAGTGATACAGCTCTCAAATTTAATCAAAAATATCTTCATTTGTGTTCCGAAGATGAACAAAGGTCTTACGGGGTTGGGACAGCATGGGGGTGAGTAATTAATGATTTAATTTTCATTTTTGGGTGAACGAACCCTTTAAATGTCGGGAATTTTGGTGCTTTGTCAAATGGCTTTCTCAAAACTGACAGATATGGTCACTGTGTAAATGGAAGAAAGTTGTCTGCTTTGTTGCTTCGAAATGATAACAGGCAGCGTAAATAATGGACGACTTTTGATTTTTAGCTGAACTACTCCATTTATAGAGGTTTCTGTAATATTTCTATTGGTCAGAGCTCAAAAACCTAGTGAAAAGAATCCGAGTCTTTATTAGTTTGTGTGTCAGTTTGAAGAGGGCTGCATCACTGCATGCGGCCGGTGAGGGGGGATAAGTCAGACTTATGCTCAGCAGCTCCCTGTTGCCCTGGAAACAGGTGCTGAGATTCTTTTGCCTTTTTTTCATCTTTCTCCTCGCTATCGATGTCAATGCCACCTCCCACAGGCTCCCCTCCCCCACGACCTGCTGCATCCCCCTCTCCCTCCCGCCCGCCACATCTACTGCAGTCATTTAACAATGTCACAGGCTAGAACAACCAACCCCCCTCGTTCAGCACACTGTATGAGGGTCAAACAGCACTCGGTTATTGATCCTTATGAGCGCTGTCAAATCGCGCGGCATCAATCTGACCCCGGCTAATCTCACGGCACGGCCGCACAAGCGGATTGCGCGCTAGAATGCCACTCTGCCAGTCTCGTCTTTGTGCTCCTATTGGATGAGCAACAAGGACAGACAAAGAGTAATCTGACTGCTGAAAAAGACGCCCCCTCCCTCTCGCACGCACGCACGCACGCAGCGTCGTTGGCAAATCAACAAACTGGTACCATCTTACGCAATGTTCTAATATGCGCTTGGGAATGGGATGCAGCTGTGTTTTAAAGCGAGATAATTAAACACGCATTTGTCTAGGTTCTATTTTCGCTCCAAAGAATAGAAAGCATCAGATTTACGTGTGACACGCGGCCGCGCGCGCATCCAGATCGATTCCATTTTCTGGCCTTTTTAAGTCAACATTGTTGTTTAGCGGGGCGCGCGCTGCATTCCATTGCAGTGACTTCTCCCTGGCCTGAAGAGGAACATTCCTGGGAAGTGGCTGACCGACAATAACAGTCGGCAGCAAAAAGGGGCAGGAGCGGGTTTGAAAAGCTGTTCTTTCCAGCCTTGTTCTCTGACCCCCCTCCCAAAAAAAAAAAAAAAAAAAACTAGAAGCTTTACCTCGTCTGCTTCATCTGGAACAGCGCGTCTCTATTGCTCACAAAAAAGCAAAACAAAACAACAACCAAAAACCCCACTGCGAAATGCAAATAATTAAATGCAACTACTCGTATAATCGTGCATAGTTAAAAATAGTTAGGCGTATCAACTCTTAGTTGAAGGGATAGTTCACCCAAAAAGTTCATTTCTGTCATAATTTACTCACCCTCAAGTTGTTCCAAACCTGTATACATATCTTTGTTTTGCTGAACACAAATTAAGATATTTTGAAGAATGTTGGTAATCCAAACATTTCATGGACCCCATTGACTTTCATTGTATTATTTTTCCATATGGAAGTCAATGGTGCCAAACAACCAACACTCCTCAAAATAGATATTGTTGTTGATGTCAGAGGTTGAGTGCCCAAACTAATTGTGTTACTTGAAAATATGGCTATTAGAATAATAACATTAGACCGTATACATTTATTTAACGTGATTTCACCAAGTACAATATGTTCCTGGATCAAAACATTTGTTGATCCTGGAACAACATTTCAATCAACCAATCAGATTAACTTTGTTAAAGGGAATGTTCACTTTGTGATTAATTTTTGGTATGTTTTATCTTACCTCAAGGGCATCCAAGATGTAGGTGTCTTTGTTTCCACAGTAGTTTCAATTTTTATATTTTTAGCTCAAACCGTTCTTGTCTGTCAGTCATATAAAGCAGGTCTATGGTCACCACCTCAAAGAGCATGCACAGAGAAGATGTAAGTACACATTGATGGCCTAAGACACGAAAACAAGTGGTTTGTGTGAGAAAACGAACAGTATTTATATCGCTTTTACCTCTTGTAACCACAGCCACGTCCAAGTGATCTGAGGGCGCGGGCACATTTTGGCTGTGGTTACAAGAGGTAAAAACTACATATATACCGTTTGTTTTCTCACACAAACCGCTCGTTTCGTGTCTTAGGCCATCAATGTGTACTTACATTTACGAGTCATTAAATCATGTTTCATTTGGACTTCTCAGTGCATGCTCTTTGAGGTGGTGACCATAGACCTCCATTATATGACTGACAGACAAGAACGGTTTGACCTAAAATCCATCTTGGATGCCCTTGAGGTAACAACACATTCTCATCCCAATTTGTCATATAACTGACGTTTTGGGACGTTTTTGACCATTCGTCATTATACGACGTTTTAGGGCCCCCTTAAACGTCGGTAGATGACGATCCCGGGTCGTCATACAACTGACGCTGTACCTTTAACGTCAGTTAGGTGACGAGTTGGGTTTAGGGTTAGGTTTAGGTCTGGGGTAGAGTTAGGATCCCATAACGTCATCTACCGACGTTTAAGGGGCCCCTGAAAAGTCGTGTATTGACGAATTGTCCCAAAACGTCAGTTATATGACGAATTGGGATGAGACTGCGTTGGCTAAAACATGCCAAAAATTTATTTCAAAGTGAACTATCCCTTTAAGTTAGGCTTACAACAAGGGTTAGGTGCTTCTACATCCATGTTATCCGCAGCGCCAATCATTTCCTTCTGATTTTAGAGATTATGGGTAGGGATAGCTTTAGGGGTAGTGATAGAGTTAGGACTAAATTGACAAAATATGTTGATCCAGGAACATGTCAAAATCATAGTGGCCACATTAATATATACATATATTATATATTATCTTTCCATAGACATAATGATTTTATACTGTACAAACTGTCCCCTTACACACCAACCCTACCACTAAACTCATTACAGAAAACTTTCCGCATGTTTACATTTAAAATATATATATATAATGCATCCGTGCTGAATAAAAGATCTGACTGACCCCAAACTTTTGAACCATTGTGCATAAATGTTTAATCTAAATATATATTTAGTTTCTATTATAACTAAAACCACAGAATTAAGTCTACCTGTTGTTGAACCTCCTCACACACTCTTTGTTGTTACGAGGTCAGCGATCAAACTACAGTTGTCATATTAAAAACGAGAAGTCACCTAAGGCGCCGTGTGTTGTGTAAAGCTGCTGGATCATATGCAGTTCCATAACTCGGACAGACATTAACAGCCACATCAGCAGCAGAGCCGGCGATTGAAGAGGACATTCTGTCTGTCTCAATCATGCCACAACCCTCCTAATTAGGCAAAGCTTGAAGAAAGTGTGTCATGCAAGATACACAAGCTCTCAAAACGAGATATCTGAGATTTGTTCTTGCAAATTGATTATTGTTTTGGATACATAACGACTAGAAATCTATTAGCTATGGTCAGACTCAGCTTAGTGAGTGAGTGTTTATCTGGAGGTTGTGGGGCCAGGGATAATGAGATTGTGGCTCAGGACAGCAGGCCAATCATGTGATGGGTCAGACAGCAGAGGGTGCAGGAGAAGAAAACCCTCAGGAAAGGACCAACCATCTGACTCAAACAGGGAGAGCTTTTCACATGTAAAGAGAGCTGTTGTTCCTCTTGCCTGAGGTGAATCTCTGTCCATGGTGTCCCGCTGAGAGGTTCAGGCACCAGTGAGCACAGGTTTGTCCAACAGTCATTATGCAGACCTGACTGAGACACAATGGGCAGTGGTTAGAAGCTGCAGTTTTGTGAAAATCCCTCAATCACTTTAAAAACAGCCCTAAAGCAACCAAGAAACAGCGGGGTTTTAATATATTTAAAAAAAAAAAATCTAATTTAGATTCATATCGAGTGAGCTGAATGCCAATGTGAATAACCAAATTTAACAGCTGTGTTTTTTATAAGTAAATGAATGAGGTTACAATAATGGGAGTGTGGCGCCATCTTGTGGTTAACGTGAGGAATGTCAACTGTATTTTCTAAAGTCACCTGCAGGTGTGACAAAAAGTTTCGAACTGATCACAAGAAATAGATGACAGTAATCTTTTCATATAATGTAGGCCTATGATTGATAATATGGCTTTAGTTTCCTGTCATAAATAAATAAATTGCTCTTTATATTTTGAGTATATTGACAGTCTTGTCAATAAACTTGTCTAGTGCCAGCGTTCAGTAAA
>JAQIUQ010002894.1:107500-177500 GCA_030378365.1 Hybognathus amarus | reverse complement strand
AGATGGGACCCACATATCCCATTGATTGCCTCAAGACAATGGAAAACTTCAGCTTAGAGGTCATCTCGCAAATTCCCATGAAAGGACATACAATACTGATAGATGTAAGAATCAGTTTCAATTTCAATGCAATTTCATTCTCAGTTCTTGTATGCCAATCTTTTTTCATAATTCATGTTACTGGCTTGTTTGAGCAGACAACGCATTTCCGAAGGGGTCTAATTGTCCCCCATGAAGGGAAACACGTTTGGGATTCCTACCATGTGAAGTTACCACATATGTATGTAAGTATGACCATAGAATGTTTTCTAAACATCATCATTTCCATATCGAGAGCAAGTAGCTTATCAAAATAGAAATGGTATCGATTATTCATATTCATACTGAGTAATCGTTATTCCCCATAGCAACTGAACCAGAAGTCCCGTGGATCACCTCTCGATGGGACGCCATTTGTCATGCGTTGCACAAACTCACCAAAGGCAGTTTCTCGATTGGGGATATTCAGGTACTGCAACACTAAATAATGAAAATTACTTTTACACTATAATGTGACCCGTTTCTCTCTTTTATCTATTTGTAGACCGCAATAATGTCTTACAATTCCAGCAACAAAGACAAATGGACATTTGATGCGATTCTATTATTACGGTCAGGTTCGTGAAACATTCTGCATATCAGAGGAAAGCTAAATGACAGTGTAAAAATACAAATTGATGAGCAGATTTGTGCAATTGCTCTATAGCGTTTACACTCAATGGACAATAATCTCCAAATGGTGATCCCAAAGATGGCGAAACTGGCACTTGAATTACCTGCTCTCATTAAACGGGTATGTTACAGGTTCCTTCTTTTCACAGACACTTGCATTATCCCTTAGTATAAGTATAACTTTAAAGTTAAATCTGATTCATGAGCCCAATTTTTTTTTCTCGCAGCAAGGACTAACTTTTTTTTCTGGTTCCTTTTAAATGTGTAGCGTGAATAAAGATGCAAGAATGAATGTACATGTCCATTTAACCCTGTAAATCATGACAATATTACATTCACATTTAATCAACTGTGTTGATTTCTCTGAGATTACTAAAATCATAGAATCTGACTTAAAGGAGTAGTTCACTTTTAAAAGTAACTTTTCCTGATAATTTACTCACCCCCATGTCATCCAAGATGTCCATGTCATTCTTTTTCTTCAGTTCGAAAAGAAATTAAGGTTTTTGATGAAAACATTCCAGGATTTTTCTCCATATAATGGACTTCAATGGGAACCAAACGGTTCAAGGTCCAAATGAGAGTTTCAGTGAAAAATGAACGAATCTCTGAGTCAATTCGTCAAATCAGTCAATTTCATTCATTGAATGAACCAAATGACACAAAAAAAGATTCTGTTCATTTTGATGAACGAGTTCGAACAGGAGAGAACGAACGCACATCACAGAACAGAGCAAGGTGACCATATGTGCTTCTGCGGTGCGTGTCCACTGGCAGAGCGAGCGTTTTCAATTCATTCCTATGGAAGTTGAGCTTCACGCTCGCGTAGTGCATTTGGGATTGACGGCGGACCGGTGAAAGCGTTGGGAGCTGCTAAAAGGTTGGGCAGTTCTCAACTTTATGCAAATATCAAGCGAAAAAACCGTGGTCGGCATCCAATTGGCTTTATGCACAGCTGCACTACTTCCTGAAATTTAGCCAGCTCCTTGTTTCCTGTCTGCCATTATTGGACAAATTGATTAATTCAGGTGTGCCTGACCTCAGTAGTCACGGCAACAATAATCAGACGCACCTGAATTAATCAAGAGTCGCCAATAATGGAAGACAGGAAACAAGGAGCTGGCTGAAGTTCAGGAAGTAGTGCAGCTGTGCATAGAGCCCATTGATGTGCGGTTCAGGTTGTGACGTCTGTTTTGAGATTTTAAAAATAAGCAAATTGTGCCGGATTTTATGCTGGATTTAGTGCGTAAATAATTTTGTTTACAAATTAGACGCTTTGCAGTCGTTATAGGCTATGTTTAATTTTTGATGTGTTCATTGTGATTATACTGGCTGGGTTTATATAAAGTTTATCAAATTGACGGGATTTCTTTGCTTGGGGAATTTATGTAAACAAAGCTTGTCTATTTCCGAATGTAATCGCGTGCATCTCTGATGATTATACTGTGTATATGTTGAAAAAAACAGATTAAACACACTTCGCAACAGACACACCCAAGCAGAGTTTTGCCGCTGTAGTGGACACTTAAACTTTTTTTTTTTTTTTTAAATGAGCGATCGTTTCGCTTGTTTAGACCCTTATTCGTCGTCTGGAATCATTTAAAGCCCTTTGAACAGTTTGCACTGAAACTGTCTTTTGGACCTTGAACCGTTTGGTTCCCATTGAAGTCAATTCAAATGAAGTCAAATATTTTCATCAAAAACCTTAATTTCTTTTCAACTGAAGAAAGAATGACATGGATAACTTGGATGAGATGGGGTGAGTAAATTATCAGCAAAAGATTTTTTAAGTGAACTACTCCTTTAAAGTCTGTCTTTTATGAAAGGTCTCAGTGGACTCATACTGAACAATCTGACGAGCGACGACCAGACGAGAGACAATAATCTTATTCAAAATAATTGCATTGCTTATACAAGATATTTTGAATGCAAGTTTGTTGTAAGCATTTAGAAATCTGTGCTCTCTGTCTCTAGCCCATTCCTCTACTGCGACAGCAACACCCCCATGGCATAACAATGACTCAGCAGCAGATCTCCTGTCTGTTAGCAAACGCCTTCTTCTGCACCTTCCCTCACAGGAACGACACTAGCCCTGGTTCAGAATACGCCAATTTCTGACCATTAACTTCAGCAGGTGTTACATTGATCACATTAGACACTATTATAATGGTGCTGTATCAATTATTTATTCATTTTATTTGTTTGCTGTAGCCTATTTGATAGCCGGCGTGACCCATTAAGAGCAACCCTACAGGCAGAGAAACTGAGAGCCATATTCCATTACTTCAACACCGTGACTAATGAAAGTCCTCAAGATTCAGGTACTGCGAATACGCTTCCACACACTGACCACTGCACACTTCCGTTCAAAAGATTGGGGTTCGGTTATATTTATAAATGTTTTTGAAAGAAGTTTCTTCTGCCCACCAAGAATGCTCTTATTCAATCAAAAACAGTAATATTGTGAAATATTACAATTTAAAAAAAACTTTTCTATTGTAATATAATATGTATTTAAAATGTAATTTTAACAGCAAGGCTCACATGATCCGAATATGCTGATTTGCTGTTTAATTTCCGATTATCGTTTGTTGAAAATGGTACACAGCTTAATATATATATATATTATGCAATACACTTCGTGCTATTCATCAAAGAATCATAAAAACTATATATATATATATATATAGTTTTTATGATTCTTTGATGAATAGCACGGAAGCGTATTGCATAATATATATATATATATATATATATATATATATATATATATATATATATATATATATTAAGCTGTGCTACCATTTTCATTGCATTCTCTTGAAGAAAAAAAATCTACTGTTTTCTGAATTAATGAGTTAATTATCTCAGAATTACGAGATAATTTTTCATGGAAAAACGTTTTTGCTCTGTTTTTCTGAATTAATGACTTGATTATCTCAAAAACTCAGAAATTCTGAAAAACAGAGCAAAAACGTTTTTCCATGAAAAATTATCTTGTAATTCTGAGATAATTAATTTGTTAATTCCGAAAATCGGAGCAAAAAACATTTCTGTGAAAAATTATCTTGTAATTCTGAGATAATTACCTCGTTAATTCAGAACAGAGCAAACAAAAATTGTAAAAAATGATCTTGTAATTCTGAGATAATTACCTCATTAATTCAGAAAAATAGAGCAAAAAACATTTCTGTGAAAAATTATCTTGTAATTCTGAGATAATGAACTTCGTTAATTCAGAACAAAAGAGCAAAAAAAATCATGAAAAATTATGTTGCAATTCTGAGTTAATTACCTCGTTAATTCAAAACAACAGAGCAAAAAAAGTCATAAAAAATTATGTTGTAATTCTGAGATAATTACCTCGTTAATTCAGAAAAACAGAGCTAAAAATTATCTTGTAATTCTATTTAAAAATTAACGCATTAATTCAGAACAGAGCAAAAAAAAAATCGTGAAAAATTATGTTGTAATTCTGAGATAATTAACTCGTTAATTCAGAAAAAGAGCAAAAAAAAACATTTGTAATTCTAAGATAATTACCTCGTTAATTCAGAAAAACAGAGCAAAAAATTCTTTTAACATTATCTTGTAACTCTGAGATAATTAATTAGTTAATTCAGAAAAACAGAGCAAAAAATAAACAATCGTGAAAAATGATCTTGTAATTCTGAGATAATTAACTCGTTAATTCAGAAAAAGAGCAAAAAAAAACATTTGTAATTCTAAGATAATTACCTCATTAATTCAGAAAAACAGAGCAAAAACATTTTTCCATGAAAAATTCTCGTAATTCTGAGATAATTAACTCGTTAATTCAGAAAACAGAGCAAAAAACATTTCTGTGAAAAATCATTTTGGAATTCTGAGATAAATAACTCATTAATTCAGAAAAACAGAGTAAATATTTTTTCTTCAAGTGAATGCAATACGCTTCCGTAGAATAGAAAGTTAAAAATAACAGTATTTATGAAATGTAATCTTTTGTAACATAATAAGTGCCTTTACGGTCACTTTTGACCAATTTAATGTGTCCTTGCTCAATAAATATTTAAAAAACTAAAACATACAGAACCCAAACATTTAAATGCATGGAAGTATGATGAGCAAGGATTTTATTGTGGATTGAGTGTAACCAATTTCTTTCAGCTTCTTCAGCATCAAAACCAGATGGACTGGTTACTTTTGAAAGGATTTGCATTCCACCATCACAGCTCCCCGACTGGAATAAGTAAGTTGAACTGGTTTACACAATGAATAGACTAAAGTGAGTTGATGCACATCTATAACAGATTGTGTTTGATTTAGTCGGAAGGAACTCCTGAAGAACCTTCACATCGCTTCAAAAGGATCCATTGAGAAAGACGGTGAAGGCATGCTACAGGTCAGCTTCATCTCAACATTAGTTTTTTACCCGTTCTCCAGATAAGATTCACCTCCATTCTGTTGTTCTGAACAGGTGGGACTTTGCGAGCAAATATATAGGTGGTGGAGTGCTGAAGTCAGGATTGGTTCAGGAGGAGATCCTCTTCCTCATGAGTCCAGAGCTCATCGTGGCCAGACTCTTCACTGAGAAACTGGCTGATAACGAGTGTCTTAAGATCACAGGTACGGCTGGAGGAATAAGCAAAGACAACATTATCTTAAACATAACAGCTTTCCGTCAGGTATAGGGATTGTTCATCCAAAAGTGTATACCTTGAGTGCAAAACAAGTCGCTTTGGATAAAAGCATCAGATTACTTATTTTGTTGTTGACTGATGATGTGATTTCTTCATCATAATCTAATCTGTAATGTCTCACCAGGGCCTCAGATGTACAACATTACTTCTGGCTATAGCAAAGGGTTTATTTGGAAATGTCCATTCACCGATCAAGTAAAGCGGTAGGCACCACTTCAAAAGTGTTGCTTTTAAAACAAAGAAACATTGATTTTACAGATATGAGTGTAAATTGTGGCATATTTATTCATATGGGACGCGTGGAAGAGACGTTATCGGCAGATTGTTTGCCATTGATGCTCTGGACTTCAAGAACCCGAGGGAGCAGTACACTTAAAGAGAACATAAAACGAGAAACTCAACAAGGTACTAGTTTTCACTAGGGCTGTCAGTTAAACGCATTTTTAACTGCATTAAACGCAAACTCGTTTTAACGGTGTACATTTTTTAATTCGCGCGATTAACAGTCTTTTTGGCCTAGCAAACTTTGTAGTTTTCCTTCACATGCTTTTGCAACAGGACGTGGCATGCGTGCGCTGCGTGATGAAACCCATTCATTTCAATGGCTTGCGCGAGGACGTTTTGTTTCTTCGTCGACCAAAGCGCTAGGGCTGTCGCGGTTATGGAATTTCCCTTGCGGTAATGTTGAGTGGCTCAATAGCGCGATATGCTGTATTACCGCCATTTATTTATTTAATTTATATGCATTTGTTGCTATATAAATAAAGTTTACAATGTGGACAAAACGAGGTCATTTAACCAATAACCGAAACTAAACAGCGTCTATATGTGCATTGAAAGCATGATTGAAAGGCTTTCACTCAGCGCGCATATTGTTATGACAACGGACTTTGAACCGTTCATTAAACGAACACGTTCAAAGAAGCTGATTCGTTAAAAGAGATGTAATGAAACAAGATGTTAATTATTTTTAACTTTGAGTTCCACTTTTCAAGGCTCAGCTGATCAGCAATGCGTCGCATGGGTAACGCGGAAGCTGATGCTTCACTTAGAGACAAATATGGCATTGATTCAATGCGTGACTCTGTGATTTTATTTCCCCGCGGCTTCCTCGCGCTGTGGGATGCTGACCAGCGCTGCTGCTGACGCGCATTTGTGGGAAATACCCGTGACGTGAACGTTAAAATGATGATACGACAAATATTTCGCTTTCCTTTGACACGGCAACCTTTTCACGACTTCAAAGACAGACGCAGGTAATTGCACGCGCTCTGCCGAACTCTCTCATTCACTGTCTGTGTGAAGCCTCTGTAGGCTACACATCACCAAGATAAACAGTCTTGTTATCATTATGAACTTGTTTAACATTCAATACACATGCATGAAGTTCAAAACAAGAAGAGTATAGCCTTATAAAAAAAAACGTGAATATCGCGGTTGCTGCGGTTACGTGCAATCCTCTGCGGTTGACTTGTCAGAACCGCGGTACTACAATATTTGCGTTTATCGCGACAGCCTGACAAAGCGCAGAAGCGCGGCTATAGCTAAACCGTAAACAAAACAACAGGCACGCCGCACACTCTCGTTCGGGCTTGCGAGCTGGCCAAATAGTAGGTTGAACGTTACGTTTCGAGTGGATGACGAGCGCGACATGCCGAAATGGATGCCAATAAGATTCTGAATGGAAAGTTTACTTTTAAAAAGTTGCCAAATGGTTCCATTGACAAGACCAAAGTGATCTGTGTGTTTTGTTGCTGTGAACTGAGCTATCATCATAGCAGCACGTCCAGTCTGAAATACCGCTTGATGATGGCCAAGCACACACACACTAGTGTGAATTTGAAACACAGTATGCCAAAACATTTGCACAAAGCAAGCCGAGCAACTTTTCCATGTTGATTTGAACATTAAAATGAGAAAAAAAAATAATGGGACAAAAAGAAATCAAGAGACATTTAGAATAGATAAAAATGTGATTAATCGCAAGTTAACTGTGACATTAATGCGATTAATCGTGATTAAATATTTTAATCGTTTGACAGCACTAGTTAACACATTAAAATAATCGCTGTTTGTTATCATGAGAATTTGTTACTCAGACTGTGTGACTCCCAAAGGCATTTGTGGGATTCCAAGGATCTCCCAAAACAGCCATCGCAACGGGCAACTGGGGCTGTGGAGCATTTAGAGGGGATCCTAAGCTCAAAGGTAAATGAAGACAACACACACACACACATTTGATCTGGTGAAATTGCGAACACTATTGATGGCTATGATAAATGCACCAAACAGAATGTGTTTGTCTTCAAAAGCTCTCATCCAGTTGATGGCTGCTGCAGTGGCTGATCGAGACATGGCCTACTTCACATTTGGCAATAAACATCTAGCATGCGAAATACAAAGAATGCATGAATTACTGGCCCAAAACAGAGTGACTGTGGGTACTGTACATAAACTGCATTTGAAACACACACAAGCAGGTATCAGGTTAATAAAAATTCCAGTTGATTTCTCCTGAAGAAATAGATCTTATGAAGACCAAATATGGTAACCCATACTTGGATTTTGTCCTTTGCATTAAACCCAATCAAGTTAATGCACACACATCTAGGAGCTTGACTACTCACAGAAGCTTAATCAACACACACACACACAGACACACACACCTGAAGCAGTGGGAGGCCATTTGCTGCTGCTCCCGTGGAGAGCGATTGGTTGTTTGCAGTCGTGGGTATTGAGGTTGGAGTAAAGCGCTGTTCATTCACCCTTCCACCTACATTGTCCTGCCTGTTTTTGAGAATCGAACCCCCATCCTTCAGGTCTGACTCCATGAGCTCTGAGGTTGATGATTTACACAATCATTCAGAAGTATTTGATACTTTTAATCAGCAAGGACTTGACAGAAATTGATTAAAAGTGACTAAAGACATTTTTACATTCTATTCATCTGAGAATCCTGAAAAAGATTATTATGGCATCCACAAAAATAATTTTAAAGAATAAATTAAAATGTTGATCAAATATATACAGCCTTGGCTAGCATGAAAAAAATAATCTTATTGACATCAAACTTTTGAACAGTACTGTGCTAATGTAGACTGTGTCATTTGAGCTTTTAAAATAATAAATAGTTTAAATTAACTCTTTCCCTGCCACTGACGGAAAATTCCATCATTTGTGAGAAAACGCAACACAGGCATTGACAGAATATTTCTGGATTTCCGTTTTTTCACTGTTATAATGTAGGGGTGCTATTAGGCCTCTTTTAATCGATTACTGAATCTCCTGATTCATGCAGAAATGGAACGGTTTATGTAGCCTGGATGCCAGCCTGAACTCCGCCCACAACATTTTTTGGACGGGAAGTTTGGTCTGGACTCGATCCATTGAGGAGTAATTATGATCTGGCAAAAAATTATCGGGCCAATCAAATTGCCAGGGCGGGCTTTATATGATGATGGACAGATGATCTTCAGGGCCGTAATCATTCACGTTATCAAAGAGTTCTTAAACTGGTTTCCCTCAGAGATAACTGCAGCTGGAGAATTGAGATGTATAGATTCTGCTGTCGCGTCTGTTTTTAAAATTAATCGCCAGCGCATTCATTTTAATAGACAAACAGAGAACTGTAATCAAGGCATTTGTCGATTCGGAAAGATATTCGGCAAAAGTGTAACTTATCAGCTGGCTCTGACGGTCGCTAAGAAGATGGGACGTAATGAAAAGCCTGTGGTCGTTGTGGTTTCTCCTTTGGTCGCACTCATGAAGGACCAAGTGAAAGAAGCAACACTCGTTATTTTACTTCTAAAATAAGCAAGTTCTGTTGTTGACAACTATGCTATGCAAAGTATTTGACTTACTGCGTTGCTCTGATTGGTTTTAGGTCTTGTCCGACTATCCAATTGAGTGCAGAGTTTATTTTTCCCTGGTTCGGTTAAGACACGCCTCATAATCAAAGCCCTACGGAGCGGTCTCAGGCTCATATTCTGACCAGAATACGGAGTATGACGAAGTCAGGCTACGATTTTATGTAATCAGATGCATATGTAAAATATCGTGATCATCAACATTAAACAGCATATCAATTAAAACAGCCTAAGGTTACTGAATGAAATGTCGACCTAGGACAGAGTTTACAGTAAAAAAAAAATATTTTCATGATTTGTAATCACAACATTTTTTCTTTTGTCAAATCAACTCAGATCATTTATGTAGTTCAGATAACATAATATTTTGAGTTTCTGATGAATCAATCTCCTTCATTGTATTAACTACATTTTTCCATTTCAATGAACTTAAAATTAAGGCAACCAGGTTACTTTTTTTAAGTTAAACCAACAATATTTTTTTACAGTGTATCTACTCATCTGTTTTGATTATCATTCTGAAGAATGCATGAAGCTAGAATAAAACAGTTTTCCTTTTGTTTAAAAGCAGAGTATCTGTTCTTTCTTTTGATATAATTAATGTTCAGATATTCATACAACAAAATATTAAAAATATTTCAGTGGGTGGAAACTTAAAAAAATAAAAAATAAATAAAAACACTGGTGGGGAAAGAGTTAATAGCCAAATTCAACAATCAAAGGGCACTCAGTGCTGCTATACAACTGCAAAGTAAAAATAAAATGACTACTGTAATTAACTAGTGTATTTTTGAGTTTGGGTTTTGAGTGATCATTTCCCTGATCATTCTCTTCTTTTAACAGATAAACTGTTCAAGTTGCTGAAGGACTACTCTGTACACTACGAACGTGAACATCAGTCGCCTAAAGACCTGTACAGATTCATCAGAGAGAAGATTGGGCATAAGGAAAGCTTATTGTAAATATGTCTGACTAATGAGATTCATACAAGTTCATTTTGGATGAAAGTTTTCGGTTCCACAGTATTAAAAGTAAAGATGATTTGAATAGTATCAGATTTCTAAAGGATCAGAAAAATGAAGTAACAATACTATAAAAAAACTGTAATGTATTTTTTTTTATATATATATATATATATACAGAGGTGTCAGTCGCATTGTTTAGCTTAATTAAAATGCTTTATAGTTATTAAGGATTTATATTAATATTCTTATATATTAATTTCTATTAATAGTTTCATCTGATTAAGTGCACATATGACATCTTCATTAATGCAAAATAAACACTTTTCACATCATATTTATAGTTTTCTTGCAACAGTTCTTAGCACAAACAAGCAGACAAATGGAAACTGAGATGCTTTTATTGAACGAAGCCTTATAATAATAGTCTGGAATAAACCTAAGAAAATAAATAAATCCTTTTATTTCATGTCTTGTAGAGTATTTCTTCTTGCTGCATAATCTCAGCTTATTGTTTTTTAAATACAAGGACAAAATGATTGTTTCAGCTTTCAGTCACCTATTGAAGCTCATGATAATTTGGCACGGAGTGCTTGAAGGGCGAATGGGAGGTATGAGGATGAAGAATATGTCGTCTTTACATTTCCTTCTATATTTTAAAACTCCTAAATGCTGGTAAGCTTAACATTTCCTTTCACAATAATTAATAAATGCATAGGGTTCCATGCATGTCCTGTCCTCATGCTACATGTCCCATTTCTGGGAGACGTCCATGCCAACCCGGTGCAAGCATTTCTTGCACTTCTGTGTGATTTTTGTGCATATTTAAAAGTAAATATTCATATTGAGGTGAAACCTCACGCGGTGTCATTTTAAGGCTCTATTAAAACAATCATCAACATGCATGCAAATTGTTACCATGTACTTGCTAAAAGCTTACATTCTTCCAAAAAAAAATCTGCATTGATAGACCTGTCATACCTACAGAGTAAAGCAAACCTGTGCTTTGGTCAGGAGAAACCTAGCTGCCAGTTTGCCCTCTTTCACGCTATCAGCAGGATGTGAGCTTCCTGAAAAACAAGGGACGGAGGGATGGAAATGAAGTGGATGGGGTGAGTTGGTTAAGAACGGCCCTGGAAGGCATCCAGGTTGAAGGCGGTGTCCAAGAACCGCTCCAGCTCCATGAGATGCGCCTTCTTGTTCCCTGTGGCAGGGGCAGCTGCAGGCTCTCGGCCGGCATACCTGAGAAGAAAGCAACGCGAGTGGGTACAACTACAGATAAATGTTGCATGAGTGGATAGCACGAAAACTTATTGGTAACCCTTTATTTGAAGGGGTGTGCATAAGGCTGTCATGACACAGTCATAAACATGACAACACCTGTCATGAACATGAAGGAGTCTTTATGAATGTTTATGACTGTTGTCATTAAGGGTCATTCGGTAAATTATGACACATTTAATGCAAAGTTGACATTGTTTAAAATGTCTTTGTTATGACAACTTGACATTAACCAAGAAATCATAACTAGTCCAACGTGTTCCACTTTACTTGAGGTAAAGGGAAATATTAATGACGCTGTTGTTAAAGCATTTGACAGTCTAATGACCCTTAATGACATCTTTATAACTAGTACAATGTGTTCCACTTTACTTGAGGACAAGTTAAATATTCATGTCACAGTTATAATGGTGTCATGACAACCAAAGTTAAAACCAACCATAACATATGACAGGGTAATGTAATGTTAACACATTACAGGTTAACAGGTTATGATTTCTTGGTTATTGTCAAGTTGTCATAACAAAGACATTTTAAACAATGTCAACTTTGCATTAAATGTGTCATAATTTACCGAATTACACTTAATGACAACAGTCATAAACATTCATAAAGACTCCTTCATGTTCATGACAGGTGTTATGTCATGTTTATGACAGTATCATGACAGCCTTATGCACACCCCTTCAAATAAAGTGTTATCTATAGGGTTGGGTATCGAGAATCAAGTATTCAATTCTGAACCGGGACTAACTTTTTGTTTTTCCGGAATCGTTAAAAAGTAAATATTTTGATTCCTAGTTTCGATATTCACAGTCGGCTCGAACCGGAAGAAGAAACCGCTGAACAACACCAACGAAGAAGCGTCTACCGGAAGTGTTGGCATAACTGCGCGAGTTGAACATGAGTAGCTTACGTCGGCGGTCCAAAGTGTGGCTTCGCTTTTCTAAAAATAAGGAAATCTCTGCAAAATGCAACATTTGTGACAAAAGGAGTATTTGTGACAGAAGGAGTATTTCCTTCAGAAAAGGCCGTTGGTTAGCAAGGTTAGCTAAACTTTTTTTTGACCCTGCCTTGGAATCGGAATCGTCAGGAACCGTAATTGAAAAACAATGAATCGTTTAAATTCAAACGATACCAACCCCTAGTTATCTACTTTATTAGGGAACCCCAAACTAAACACAATTTAAATTACATTTGAGATATAAATATTAAAAATACTTTATGCCTTAAGAAACTGAAGCCTATTTGTATTATGGTATGAATGGTAGAACCACTCAAATGCATGTAGTGCTTAGAGATTTTTCAGTAACTAAATACAGTAGGCACTCTGATTCCATGTAAGGGACACATATATATATTATTCATATGACAAACAACAAGTAGAAATTAATCTGTTTCAGTTCAAAATCTCGCCTCACTTGCGAAGGCAAGGCACGAGATCATGAGTGAGATGATACAGGCAGCATGAGCGGGGCCAGATCTGCCTCGCACGCACCGAGTGTGCACATCTCGGACTACTGTCAGTGTCATTGCGACTCCCCACCCTGCTTCCACGTTGCCTGTCCTTTGAATACTTTGACCTCGTCTAACATACCCAGTGGTAATAGACAGTCTCCATCACAATCCTGCCGCCACGATTGCAGAGAGGCTCTGATAAAATGGCTCACTCGCACTCACTAGCTCCGCTTTTGATCGCACTGATTCAATGCCCTCTAACTTGAACATTTTGTATAGAAACATGACGTTTTTTTGAGTTGGGATGAAGTATGACATGTATGCCATCCAGTGGATGTGGAGGTCGAATGAAATTTGACACCCAATTTGATAAAATCTGCCGTTTTATTCAGTGCCGCATCTTGTAGAGTTAAACTTGACCGTGGCGCCTAGAGGGTTAAACCCCTCTTTCGATTCTGCAGTAAAATATGAACAGGCTCTTGAGAGATTTGCCCCTTCAAATGAATAAAAAAACAGTAGTTACCAAACAGGACGGGTGTTGTTCAAGGTTCTGCTGATGCGTGGCTTGACATAGTCATAGTAGCCTTGATTCTTATGCTCTTCCTGGCACCACAGCAGCTGAGCCTGCGAGTACTTCTCTGCCTCTGCTTTCACCAGGTCAAACGGGAATGGAGAGAGCTGGAAACAAAACATTCAAAGTCAATCCAACGGCAGTGCAGGAATTTAAGCGAAAATTATAATTTGGTGTATAAATGTTTAGGAAAGAAAGCCCAACTAGCATGGGGAAAAAAATGACAGAATATGACTCAATTAATAAAAATGAAAGCGTGTGAAGGTACCTGCTCAATGCGGCTGATGGCTACCAAGTCCTCCAGGCCTCTGGCCTTTCGCTCTTTGGTGAGGTCATAATACACTTTCCCTGTGCAGAAGATGAGATGCTTCACTTGCGCTGAATTCTGTGATGCACTTCCCTCTTCTGGAATCAGATGTCTGAAGTGTGTGCCTGATCAAAACCAAACACAACAGACCATTACTACAACGTCCAGCTAAAGCATTTTTAGGACATTTAAACATTCCCAGATTTGAAGCACACACCTGGTAACATGTTCGTCAAAACTCGACTTGGCCTCTGGGTGCCGTAGCAGTGATTTAGGTGTGAAGATAATGAGCTAGAGCAAACAGAAGCAAAAAAAAAAATAAATTTAAAAACATGTTAGCTGCAGCCAGGGTCACGGACTTTCTGACTGTCCCACACTTTCCATGGCCTGGATTTAGATGGATTTAAATATACACTACCGGTCAAAAGTTTTAGATCGGTAAGATTTTTTATGTTTTTGAAAGAAGTCTCTTCTGCTCACCAAGGCTGCAATTATTTGATATAAAATAAAAAAAAACAGCAATATTGTGAAATATTATGACAATTTAAAACAGCGGTTTTCTATGTGAATATATAGTGAAGTGTAATTTATTCCTGTGATCAAAGCTGAATTTACAGCATCATTCAAAAGTTTGGGGTCAGTAAGAATTATTATTTTTTTGGGGGAAAGCAATTAGAAAATACTTTTATTCATCAAGGATGAATTAAATTGATCAAAAGTTTCAGTAAAGACATTTATAATGTTAGAAAAGATTATATTTTAAATAAATGCTGTTCTTTTGAACTTTCTATTCATCATAGAATTTTGGGGAAAAAGGTACACAACTGTTTTCAACATTGAAAATAAATATGTATATTTTTGAGCATAAAATCAGCATATTAGAATGATTTCTGAAGGATCATGTGACACTGAAAACTGATGTGTAATCAGCAACAGTAATGATGTTGAAAATTCAGCTTTCAAATTACATTTTAAAATATATTAAAATAGAAAACAGTCATTTTAAATTGTCATAATATTTCACAATATTACTGTTTGTCATTTTTTTTTCATCAAATAAAGCAGCCTTGGTGAGCAGAAGAGACTTCATTTAAAAACATAAAAAATCTTACTGATCTAAAACTTTTGACCGGTAGTGTACATAATATACACTCACCGGCCACTTTATTAGGTACCCATGCTAGTAACGGGTTGGACCCCCTTTTGCCTTCAGAACTGCCTCAATTCTCGTGGCATAGATTCAACAAGGTGCTGGAAGCATTCCTAGGGAGTTTGGTCCATATTGACATGATGGCATCACACAGTTGCCGCAGATTTGTCGGCTGCACATCCATGATGCGAATCTCCCGTTCCACCACATCCCAAAGATGCTCTATTGGATTGAGATCTGGTGACTGTGGAGGCCATTTGAGTACAGCGAACTCATTGTCATGTTCAAGAAACCAGTCTGAGATGATTCCAGCTTTATGACATGGCGCATTATCCTGCTGAAAGTAGCCATCAGAAGTTGGGTACATTGTGGTCATAAAGGGATGGACATGGTCAGCAACAATACTCAGGTAGGCTGTGGCGTTGCAACGATGCTCAATTGGTACCAAGGGGCCCAAAGAGTGCCAAGAAAATATTCCCCACACCATGACACCACCACCACCAGCCTGAACCGTTGATACAAGGCAGGATGGATCCATGCTTTCATGTTGTAGACGCCAAATTCTGACCCTACCATCCGAATGTCGCAGCAGAAATCGAGACTCATCAGACCAGGCAACGTTTTTCCAATCTTCTATTGTCCAATTTCGATGAGCTTGTGCAAATTGTAGCCTCAGTTTCCTGTTCTTAGCTGAAAGGAGTGGCACCCGGTGTGGTCTTCTGCTGCTGTAGCCCATCTGCCTCAAAGTTCGACGTACTGTGCGTTCAGAGATGCTCTTCTGCCCACCTTGGTTGTAACGGGTGGTTATTTGAGTCACTGTTGCCCTTCTATCAGCTCGAACCAGTCTGGCCATTCTCCTCTGACCTCTGGCATCAACAAGGCATTTCCGCCCACAGAACTGCCGCTCACTGGATGTTTTTTCTTTTCGGACCATTCTCTGTAAACCCTAGAGATGGTTGTGCGTGAAAATCCCAGTAGATTAGCAGTTTCTGAAATACTCAGACCAGCCCTTCTGGCACCAACAATCATGCCACGTTCAAAGTCACTCAAATCACCTTTCTTCCCCATACTGATGCTCGGTTTGAACTGCAGGAGATTGTCTTGACCATGTCTACATGCCTAAATGCACTGAGTTGCCGCCATGTGATTGGCTGCTTAGAAATTAAGTGTTAACGAGCAGTTGGACAGGTGTACCTAATAAAGTGGCCGGTGAGTGTATACTTTAATTCAGATTTTAAAATTATGAAAGTCCTTTTGACAGTATCACTAAAAAAAAGCCATTCAAAAGAATGATTTGCTCAGAAAGCAGGCATGACTTACAATAGCGGTCAAATTAAATATTTCAAGCAAAAATATTTCTATAACAAATATGATGTACCATGAATAATCCATTACTAATTCCAGACCTGGTAAGTAATTTAAAAATTTGCAGATATTTCCAGGTTTTTCACTATGTTGAGTTGAAATATCTCTACCGGCTTTCTGAAGGGTAGAAGGATCTGCCTCCGAAGAACATGGAAGTAGTCAGCCGGAGTTGAGCAGTTCACCACGATCCAGCTACAGTCATACAGCTGTCGGACGGCAAAGTCCTCTGTGATTTTCTGTGGCAAAAAAAAAAAAAAAAAAAAAAAGTATTAAGCATTTTACTAGAATGATTAAAGAAATAACAGAGCTTGGTGGAAATTTCTATGTATTCTACCGGGAAAACGTCGGGGTCATCATTGCACATCTGCAGGAATCTCTCTGGGCGGGCGGAGGAGTGCTCTGGTCCCTGGAAGAAAGACAGCAAGAAAGCAATGAAAAAGGGAAACGATGGAAAGATGAAAGCCCTGAGGTGGATTTAGGATGAAATGACCTCACCATGCCCTCCATGCCATGAGGCAGTAGAAGCACAATGCCGTTCTGAGCGGACCCACTTGGCCTGGCCAGGGGAGATGAACTGGTCGATGATGCACTGGGCTGTGTTATGAAAGTCTCCAAACTGAGCCTCCCAAAGCACTAGAGCGGTTCGGGCTCCGCCATGGCAAAGCCAAGCTCGAAGCCTGCACACAAAGAGACGGACCTGAGGACATGCTTGCTTCAGTGGGCATAAAATGGTACACACCACAGCTTATTCTGGGTTTGTTTAACCAACAGCCACCAACCACAGTTCACTTGATTTATACGCACCAAGAACCCCGTATTCTGACAGGGAGCTGTTGCACACAGTATAAGGAGCCTGGTTCTGGTCCATGTAGTTCATGGGAATGCAGGTCCGTTTGTCAACGTTCTGATCATGTAGCACGTGGTGCCGATGACTGTGTGTCGATAAAAAGGGAGAGTGTGAAGTTGCTTTCAATTCAAGTTCAATCAGAAGCAGGAGATGCAGCTATTCTCACCTAAAGGTCCCTCTCTCTCCACATCCTGACCACTGAGACGCACATGAATGCCCTCCTTTAGCAGAGAGCCCAACGCCATGTATTCTCCCAGAGCCCAGTCCACTGAGCGGTTCTGCACCATTGTAGCTCTACCCTTCAGGATCCGGGACAGACCTTACAGGAAGACAGAGACAAAATGACCACAGGGTAATGATGCTGAAGTGCAGATGCCAGCTAAACTTAAAAACATATATTTTTAAATATATTATTGAGTTAAAGCAGTAACAATTTTTTTTATGAAACATTTTTTAGTGGTGATTTCACACGTTTTTGAAATCGGTGAAGATTTTAGTCTTTCCCATTAACGTATATAGGAGCTGTAGTTGTATTACCAGAAACAGCCACTTCCCAACATGTTTAAAAAGGACTTTGTTTTGGAACAGATGATTCACCTTTTTGTAACTGTGTGCATGTGCATGAGTGGAAAGGTACCTCCGTGGATGGTGAAATCGTCCACAGGCACAGAAGAAGCGACTTGACCGATGTGACTGAGCATTTCCTCAGTGAGGCCAGTGGACGGACAGCTCATGCTCTTTAGGTTGACCGTCCAGAGTGAAGAAACCTGTAGAGTTAAATACAAATGTCAAGCCAAGCTGATTTAAGAGCACATACAAGTATACACACATATACATGTGTCTCGATATTGTTTATGGATATTGTACATTAACACTGAACCAGGCCAAGGTGAGTCAAGCCAGTGCTTGATGTGCATTATCTTCTCATCTTTAGAGCGATTATATGCCTCTTCACAGATTTTGTCATACTTAGCAATTTCCTCCTACAAGGACAAAAAGGCATCATTAAATTAATTTAAATATTCACTTTTACGTCATTTTAGAAAGAAAGCATCTGACAAATATAGTCAATATTTCCCATTAATGTAAAAAAAAAAAAACTCTTATGATGACAAAGCCTGAATTTATTTGATAAAAAACAGTAAAGACTGTAATATTGTGAAATAATATAACAATTATAACATGACTGTAACTCAGTGTCAATACAGTCTTATACTCATATGAATAAGTATGTGTATAAGATAGTATGAGTCTTATACTCTGAGTATTGATAATCATAAGTTATGTATAATACAATCTACAGTGTCACATGATCATTCAGAAATCATTCATCATGTTGATTCTCTGCTCAAGAAACGGATTATTTTGATTATTATTAATGTTAAAAACAGTTGTACTGCTTCATATTTTTTTGTGTGTGTGTATATATATATATAAATATAAAATAAACACACATTTTGTTTGAGGATTCTTTGATCAATAAAGTTTAAAAGATATTTTGAGGAAATCTTTTGTAAAAATCGTTTTTCTTATCATTTTTGATCAATTTAACTTAAAGTATTAATTTCTTTTGAATAGTAGTGTAAATATACATATTAGCTGTAATATTTGTTTAATCTGACCTCATATTCCTGTCTGCTCAACGGCTCCTTCAGCAATGAGCTTTTCAGCATATTTTTGCAGAAACAGGTTTCTGTTTCTTTATCTGTTTGTACATTAGCGGTTAAGTAAACATCGGCTCATCCATCTCGATTGTGGCCGTTTCGTCTGTAGCTTACCTATAGAGCAAAGTTGAATGATAGCATCAACACCTAAAGCACCTTTGACACAGTTGGCAACATTCCCAGTTGAAGTAAGGTTTCCTACCAGATCAACAACCACATCTTTATGAAAGGTGGCTCTCCATTCAGCAGCCACGTTACACACATACATCACAGCCTCAGGGTCATCTGCGTTCACATGGAAGATGGGAGCGTTGACCACTCTGGCCACGTGGATGGGTGCAGGTGAGGAGCGTGCCATCCGAGGGTCAGTGGTGAAGCCAATCTTAAAGAGAGGGAACAAAAGCGATTTAAATAAATGCAAACATTTACCTAAAAAAAGTCAAACTCTCAGTGATTTCAGCCATTTTTTTTAAATTACACAATTTTTTGCAAACTTTAACCACACTTCTAATAAAAACCCAAAACATGTCAATCATCCTGAGCATGCAACCTATAAGGACAGGGGAAAATTGATACATGTCATTCCTAAAAAATAAATAATAATAAAAAAAATCACTTGTATAAAGCCATATTTTGTATAAATTATAGAATATATACACTACCGTTCAATAGTTTAATGGTAATAATATTTATTTTTCGAAAAGAAATTAATACTTTTATTCAGCAAGGACACTGAAACTTGAGTGGAATGCACAAAAGTGACAGTAAAGACATTTATAATGTCACAAAAGATTGTCTATTTCAAATAAATGCTGTTTTTGAAGAATCCTGAGAATTATAGTTTCCACAACAATATTAAGCAGCACTAACTGTCCTGCTTAATATTGTTAACTGTTTTAATGGTTTTTTAACATTAATTATAAGAAATGTTTATTTGATCAGCAAATTTGAATGATTTTTAAAGTATCTTGTGAAACTCAAGACTGGAGTAACAAATCTGACAATTCTGCTTTGCATCATAGGAATAAATTGCATATGAAAATATATAACAATAGAAAATGGTGATATTAAACTGTATTACAATATCAAAATATTGCTGTTTTACTGTATTTTTAATCAAATAAATGCAGTCTTGGTGAGCATAAAAGACTTATCACAAACACATTTTTTTTTTACTGCCCTCAACTTTTAAACAGTTTTTTAACCAATTTCTGCTTGAAAAGGTAATTCTCTGCTGATGAGAGTGTGAGAGAAACAAACCTGGTTGTTTACGACCACATGAATAGTACCATGGGTGGTGTAGGACGGCAGGTCACTAAGGTGAAAGGTCTCGATAGACGATGCCCTGACCGGCAAAGGCTGCAGTCTCCATGCAACAAGATGGACATCACCTTCAGAGACAAGGACACATTCTTCTTACTGACATGTCAATCATGTCTTGTTTTCTAATCACAAAAGATGATTTAAGTTCGTTCTAAAAACTGCTGACACAATACAACCCATCACACCGCAATGCGTTTGTCTTTGAGGGAACCATTTAGTCTTTGGATACAGGCCTCTTTCGGTCCTTTCATTTAATCCATGTCTGTAACTTTGAGCTTCTTTATGTTTTCAGTAATTATAGACTTGTTTTCACACTTGTGTCTAACAACATAAGTACAGATTCTTAGAACCCCAAGGGAAGTTCACACACCCTATTGCCATCAGAGTCCCGCAGTAGAACTGCTCCGCCTTGGTCTTGCCCTGCACTACAGGATCCACTGCCTCCAGGTGTGAAGGGTTGGCCATCAGGGATAGTGTGATGTGACGTTCAGTGACCCGGTTGATCCGTCTGTGGTACATGCCCAAATGATACTTCACATCACCTGAGCCCTGAAGGAATGTCAGACAGAAACATAAACAGGACAGAAATGTCAAAAGTCAAGATCTTTTGTGTGAGAGGAACATTGCATAGATTACAGAGTCCTTTAATTTTCTCTGAAACAGAGGGAGGATGTTTTCACAGAAAGAATGTGTGCAGAGATACTTGTCAACAACAATTATGGTAATGATTGTTTAAAATATTACTGCAGAAAATGTTCCAGATTTGCTCATTTGTCAAACATTACCTATTTAAAGTTGTCATGAAGTGTTCTATTCTATTACTGTGAACAATTCATTGTGTGAATGTAATTCTTATAATTCATAAATCAATCATTTGGTGTTCTTTAATTATTTAATCTGCCCTTTCTTTCAATTCATCTTTGGCTAAGCCCCGCCCCCCTTAGTTACTGTTGCTACTTCCGTCAAACTTCATCTGGGCTCTGGTTTGGTATCAACATGGCTTATGCTGTGACAGCTCTTCCTGCTGAAAATGTTATCAAACTTTTAAAAAGCAGCAAATAGAGGTGTATGCGCGTGTGACGTCACCTCCGGCCGGAGTGCTGCAGTTCCTCACAGTGAGTGGCAAAAAGACTCAGCGGCTGTATATGTGTTCAGCGTGAATGCCGCGAAAACAAACACAACACATATAAAGTGGGAAAGAGCTTTGCGATTGACTGTACAACTAGATTTGACAAAAAAATCGGAGGTATATTTTTACAGACTGCGATAGAAAGAGGAGCAAATGGATCACTGCAATTCACAGAAACAACTGGACTCCAGTCAGCGAAAGGTGGATCTGCAGTTATCATTTTGTGTCAATATGCTGAATTTAGCTGTAAAACCATACCCATATATTTTGTATTGTTATATATATATATTAACAACTCATCAATTAAATATGTATCATTCCATATTCTGCATTATTGGATGTTTTTTTTAATAAACACTGACTAAAAAAAACTATAAAGTTTTAGGGCTGGACAATATGATGATATATAGGCTATATATAACACTGATATAAGTAATCACCCAGATTTAAACCTATATTGTATTTATATAAAACATTCACAGGCAAATTTGCTTTATGTTTAGGTCTATATTGCTTTTATTTCCCCGATATCGAAATCAGGCAAACATAAATGTCAGGCAACACGATTCCTGGCTGCATGTCAATATACCATGGATCACGACCTTTAGTAAGTTGTAAGGAACACTATATTGAGTCCAACATTTAATTTAAATTGATAAAATTGTTCGTTTTAGTCCGCATTTTCCGCTATTAAAGGGGCACTAGACGACAATGCTATCAAACAGCGACCCCCAGAGTAACTGAACTTTAATGGTCCAGAGGAATAACTTTTGCCATGTGTGTCACAGGTTCTGGGTTCTTCTAATCCTTACTAATAGTATAGTTTATTTTCCTCATACAACACCGATTGTTTATTAGTGGCTGTATTTCAGAGCAGGGACATGTTTTTTGTGCATTGGGTTTTGTGATTTCACCGTAATGAGTCTCTCAGTTACCGCAACGGATTGAGCCACGCGTCCGTTTGAATATCACTAAATCCACTGAAACTGATCGCTGAGGCAACGAGTGCTTTGGTCACTTGATTTCAAAAACAACACATTTCAGATCGCCTCTTATTTAACAAACGAAATAAATGAATCTACTAGAGTTACCTGGAGATGTTTTATTTGTTTGTATTGGTACATCCATGCTGCGAGATGTTTCAATGGGGACATATCACACGCACATTATGGCTATATGCTCGCGTCTGACTCCTCGCTCGGTCAGTCTGCTTTTTCCTCTTTCTCTGTTCCTCCGACAATGCTTTCCTAGCTTTCTATATCTTATATGCCGGCTCCGCCATGACGATAGTGTGACAAACTCCATCCTTCTCGACCATGTTCCTGGATATGTGCAGTGTTGTCGCAAAGGAATATGTTACATCGTAGAGAGCTGAAATCACGCGATACTTCCTGATATTGAGGCCGGCGAGCCGGCGGCCTGAAACTGCAAGTGCGATTTTTTCGCTCACAGGCCCCAGGGGGGGGTTGGGGGTTCGATTTTTGCCAATTCCCACCCTTAGACTAGACATGGTAAAAAGTAGTGGTGTAACGCCACACATATTCATACCAAATATGTTTGATTCGGGTCTTTCAATTCGGATTACGCATGAGTACGTAACAAATGTAGCATTGTTTAAACTACTTCACGTGTGAAACTTCTGTGTGCTGATATCGATATACTTTGATATTGCGAACGCATCTGGAAAAATAAACAACACAAACTGAGCTGCTGCGGTACATAACCAAAGTTGTCCAAAACTTGAGACATGCTAAATATTGAGACCTTAAAACAAACTTATAAACATAGTGTTAAAAGCAGCTTGCCTCTGGTCAGATATTGTGTACTGTTTTAATACATTTGAGACCTGGTTCAGCTTTCATTATCTTATGGTTATAACCTTATCAGCAAATGTTGGAAAGCCATGCCAGTATTTTGAACCATGCCTTCAAAACTAAGGTAAGTAACCGTCATTTCTGTGTAAAAAAGGCCTAACAAAACAAATATTTCAGAGTTTTGCAGACTGATCTACTTTTTTCTAAGCTGTTTACAGAGTTGAACTGTGAAAGTGAAACATCTGCTTAAGGAAATGATGGTGGCTTGAGAGATGATCACCTCATCCGCAGCTTCCAGCTTTGAATCAAACTGGCAGAAGATCTGCTCCAGCTCCTTACGGATCACATTAGCAAGCACATTCAGACGACCTCTGATGGAGAGCAGACAATTCAGACATGTTTCAATGGCCCTTCATAAGTACCCAGATGCACTTCCCTATTTAAAATACATTATTTAGTATTTTGGTCCTCTACCTGTGTGGCATGCCCATAATCACATTCTCCACCCCGTTCTCGCTGGATTTGTCGATGATAGATTTTGAGAGCAGGAATGAGAGACTTGGATCCCTCCAGGCCAAAGCGTTTCTCTAACGACCACTTCCTCTGTAGGAACTCCTCAAATCTGTCGGAACCACAGCATTACAAAAACATTCACAAACATTCTCTGACATACTAAAACAACATGTTATTGCATATAACACAATATCAAAGCAAGTGTCATCTACAAACAAATGATGCAAGAGTTTCCTTAGACTGAATTTCCATTTTCTTGCATTTTTTTCAAAGACTTATAACCAACTGGTATCAAATGTAGTGGATATATGAAGTCATTTGTCCTTTTATGAGAGCTGCAGTCCATAAGTTTTTTCTCTTTGACACCATCTCTGTTAGTGTTGCACAGTGCACCGATACTTCTAAAGTATTGCGGTCTGATAGTTATACATTGCAAGTTATTAGCAACACAATCTGGTGGCCTGTACACAATAGTCTCTGCAACGGCTATAGTTTGAAGCACGTATCCGAGCGAAGACGGTGTGCGACTGTGCGAGCCGCAAAAGACACTGTATTTATGCAACTGATCGCAGCGGAAAAGAGACGCTCCGCTTGATATAAAAAAAAAGCAACAGATTTTAGCGCTAGATCTCTTATTTAATAGCCAACTAAATTAATTATCTGCTAGTTAACTGGATGTGTTTTATTTATTTTTGTATTAGCTGTACAACTTTCACCCCTAAAGGCCCGTACACACCGGGACGAATATCAGCACGCGTTATTCGTCAGGCGTTTTGCAATGCGTTTTTTGTGTTCATACACAAGCGTTTTCGCTGACGATGAGCCGAGTAAACATGCAAATTCATTCCTTGACATTTAGATGGCGCTTAATGTAAAACAGAAATAATAATAAGAATCCTATACTAGGATGTTCATATTCAGTGTCTCAACGATGGTCTCAATGTTTTATTATGACATATTAAAAAATAATGAATGAAATAATGATAGAAATAATGTGTTCTGTTTTGTCTTCTGTTTTAGATAAATAAATACATAAATAATAAATAACTAAAAGAAATGCCTCCAAAATGTAACAAAAAATAGCTCACACAAACTTACAAAAACGAAATAACAAAATCTATTTATATCTTTACTTTTCATCCTCTTTATCCTGTTTTTCTTCCTCACCTTGTTTGCCCATCTATATTTTGCTGTAGAACCGATTTTCCCAGGAGGTTTTTTTTTTGAAAACCAGGACATTTTCATCACTTAAAAACAGCCAGGACAGGACGTGAAAACAGGATATGTAACGCAAAGTAGAGATGTTGCCCAGAGATAAAAACATAGCACTAGTTGTCGGATGAACAGATGCACGAGAGATGAGAGTTGTCGTATTTCCCCGCGTTTAATAAAACCAACTCAAACTTTACACTCGTCCTCATACATGGGGATCGAGCGAGAAAAAAAAAACACAAACAAACATCCAACTCTGGTCACAATAGAAAAATAAAATAAAAGAAAGAATACAAAGAGTCGGCAGAGCGGTTATCTCCTCTCCTCACTTGTCAAAATCTAACTGACACTACTACAACACTATATGCGCAGTTCTCATCTCAACTCAGATTCCTATAAAGCACAAAGTGACCGTTACACATGTCCCGGGAAAACAGGACTGTTGGTCACCCTATACTATAGGCTACTTTTATTACAGAAATATTAATATAAATATTATCATAGCTCTTTATGCTCCGAGACCAGCAGCTCAACATTCGTCGTGCCCATAGGTATCTTGCCTTATAGGCTATCTTCTTTGCCGTATGTGTGCTCGGCAAGACCGTTTTGTGTTTGAGCGCCCCCAAGTTATGCTATTACTGTAACTTCAGAAGTACCAGACACGTGAGCAAAACTGCCAATCTCGTTGGTCGGATAGTTTTTGATGCGGTGCGTCAAACCAAAAAAAAAATCGAACCCGAGGCATTTTTTCTTTAAAAATGACGCTTTTACGCATGGTGTTTTTCGCGTCAGTGTGAACACTCACACTGGCGCCCATTGTTTAGTCACGAGGCGTTAAACGTCGACGAATATCGCGTGCGAAATTCGCCCGGTGTGAGAACAGGCCTTAACTTTCATAGACAGCATAAATAATTTGCAAGCTGCTAAAATAAAGGATACAAAACATCAGCTAAAATGATTTATAGGCTATAAGATTATAATCATAAGATTATAAATAATAAATAAAATAAATAATAAACATACAAGAGCATGTGCATGTTTGTCAGTGATTTATGTATATTAGGTTATAACAGCATTTAAAGAGCACAGACCTACGCAAAAGAGATGCATGTGAAACGCCTTGTAAGAAATACTTTCCTTTTCAGGAAAAGTATTGAAATCGTAATTCTTGACTTGATATCGGTATCGAAACAATTATTTTGGTATCGTGACAACACTAATCTCTGTTTGAAATCTGCAATTGCAGTTATTCGCTGAATTATCAACTTTACGTGTGTTATGCCTCAGCGTGGCACAGCGCCGATGAATGTTTGAGGAGAGTGTGCAGTTGTCAATCACCACGCTGGCATTCAGAATCACAGATTATTATTTTTGGAAGTATGACCAATGTAAGAATTTTCAACGGAAAATGTCATCAGAACAAGTAACATCCACTTTTGTTCTAGCCAAATAAAGGAAAAAAGCGGTAACACTTTACAATAAGGTTCATTAGTTAACTACATTAGTTAGCATGAACTAATAATGAACAGCACTTATACAGCATTTATTAATCTTTGTAAATGTTAATTTCAATATTTACTAATACTTTATTCAAATCTTGTTAACATTAATTAATGCGCTGTGAACTAACGTGAACAAACAATGAACAGCTTTATTTTTATTAACTAACATCAACGAAGATTAACAAATACAGTAAAAAATGTATTGCTCATGGTTAGTTCATGTTAGTTAATACATAGTTATAGTTACCAAAAAAGCATTGCAGTAAATCAGCGCTGAATAACGATTGCTTATCATATTACGTTAAACCGTGCAAATTATACTTTGTTCTCAAATTGTTAATGTTTACAACGTCAGCATTGCGTAACTACATGTAATGTCCTTCTGATATTATCCTTGTTTTCGCATGGGTCCGGTTGCAGTCTCTTTATTTCTGTCGCCACTTCGAAGTCCGAACGAAGCCTTTTGCATTTTACAGCGGGTGATTCTGTGGTCACTGGTGATTGTCCGTTTGAACCTTTCTGGATCTGCCATCAAATTTATAAGTTAAATTATATCATGCTGTGAGAAAAGGCTAAAAATCTCCACCTCCAGCATCCTCACACGCAATATAGCCGACTGAGCCGAGACTCTTTTTTATGTGTATAGATGTGTGTGTAGTGTTGTGCCTGAACACGTTCATTGAACGATCAGTTCATGAACTCGTTCATATTTGGGCAAACATGTGAACTGAACGTACTGTATTACAGCCTGATGAACATTACTGTGAATGTGTTCATTCTGATGTCTGTGAAAGCACGCTTTCTCAGTTTAACTTGCGTTCAATAGTGTGCCACGTTTCTATAGAGTAAAACCCGGCTAAAACGCGTAAATAGGCCTTAATATGTAGCAAAAAAAAAAACAATCTGGCAACACCAGCCACCAGTGTCACACCGCGGCATTCGTCATCAAGACAAGAAGCATCAAGGAGGCATTGTGATCATTTAAACTAGTTTTATGACAAGGTCGGTGAGGATGGGAAAAATCGTACATTTCTGTGTAAACTTTGCCCGCGATAAAATAATTGCTGTGGTTGTGGCAATAATTAAAAAATAATAATAAAAAAATAGCTTGCAGCAGCATATGGAAAAAAAGAACCAAGTAATTCATTTTTGGAACCGTGAACTTAGTTCAAAACTGTGAAGTATGAACTGAACTCAGTAAATTTGTGAACTGAAATTAACTAGTTCATGTAGAAAGTCACTTTCCCAACACTGGTGTCACACAGATGTGACGTAATGACGCAAAGACATGCTCAAATCTCCCGGTGAAATCCAGTGATGCCAACTATTTTCAAATGAACGTAGCTAACACCTTCCCTAAAGAGTCACTAGATGACGTCATACGTTAATTAGCATATCCGTAACGTCACCACGTTGATACTTGAAAAGCACAAGAAAAGAAACTAAGCTATTTAAATAAAAAACATTCTTATTTCAAGAAAGCAGATAAGTGATAAGTCCGTGGAAAAACAGTAAACTGAACGTCTGTCAGCGGCCATGCGCTCAACAGATGAGCTGCTCCTTTGCTCACAAAGTCGCTAAGTTGTCAACATCGGTGAAATCCACCAGTCCCAATGGAATTAAAAACATTACAAGATTCCCGTTTTGAATCGAGCTAAGCCAAGCAGGTAGTTTTGAACACTGGCTGGTTATGTACTTGCTCAAAAATGTATTTTGGATAATTTTTAGCTCCAAAAAGTTATGGACTGCAGCTTTAAAGTATACTTTTGCTTAAATTATTTGAATAGCAAACCATTCATTCAGGTCTCCAGAAAACTATGGCAAGGAGCACACCTGGTTGAGCGGACCATACGGGCCAGTAGCGTCCTCTCTCTTCCAGAGTAAACTGCATTACTCCTGGCTTCTCAAATTTCTGTCTGATCCACTGGCACTGCTCCAGGTCGTTGATAAACATGAACTCCACCCCAATATGTTGACAGTAGGCCATCTGTGTATAGTGTACAGTATATAGGCATGGTGTATTGAGAAGTCATGTTTTTGCATATTATACTTTCTATATTACATTTTTGAATACCTTTCTATGTAATGCAATGATACTCATACATCATCCATATTCAAATTTCATTGCATTATATGTGTTTCAAGTGGTGAAATACTTGGTTACGCACCTCTTAAACGCGCAGAATGATTTCCCTGAGTGGAAGGGCACTTTCACTGCCCCCGATAAAGGTAGTGGTGGGAAGCCGGAAAACTTTATCCAGATCCGCTTCTTCCAGTCCGTAGAAGCCTGACAGCAGACATGCAAACAAATGGATGGGGCAGGGGGTGGATAGGCAAACGAAACAAAACACCACAGCGGATCCAACCGACACATGTAAACACAGAAGACAAAAATGGTACTGCATTAGAGAAAGCAGAATTGTGGAACAATTTTTATGATTTTAAAGTTTTATAAAAAAAAAACAGTATAAATAACAGCACATTCTTTCACATACGAAACAGAACATGTGAAAAAAGGCTAGGCCAACAGTGTTAGCAGAGGGAAAAAGGACAGACAGGAAAAACAGAAAGCATGCACGATATGCTACAACGGCAACATGCATTTTGAACACATTTAACCTAGAAATGTGTTTCAGTGTACAACTTTTCTCATTTATTAAGAAGCAACGCAAGCATGTTTTTATTAAGCAATCCATGAAGGTATGTAAACTAGAGTCATTACAATGAGTCTTGCATAGTAGATTGCTGTGACCTTTAATCTCAAGGTGCCAAAATACTGTTCATTCACAACGTGTACCATGAGCTGTTCCGATTTATTTATCCTCACAAAATACATAAAGAAATGTACCGTGAGGCTGCAGGCGTGTAAATATGAAAACGTGTTTTACTGGTGTTGCAAGAAAGAACAAGATTACGGCAAACCAACACCCACATTTGATTGGTTTCACATGCTCACATGCCACACCCCCGATTTCTCAAGCTGAAGTGTTAACCTAGTCGGTCAAATGCCTGGAAATTGAGTTTCCTATACATCTACCTGTTGAGCCACTTCGTGATTCGATTCGTGATCGCGATCAAGTAAGTTATGCCGCAAATTAGTAAAAGAGCAACATGCAGGTTGGACACCCCTATATAGCATCATGTATGTTGACGATGAAACAACTCGATTTTCTGAACTGCAGTAATATACATTTAGAAATTAACTATATTTTGGAGAATTGTGATAAAATAGCTTCTGTGTCTATGAAGAACTAACGGAAGTCGATCGGAGGGAGTCTGTTCAAGTTCAAGCTCAGGTTACAATGGATGCAAAGAATAAAGCAAACCGAGTTCTCTCGATGTTGACGAATATGCCTATGATGGTCCATAGGCCTATAATGTATGAGCCTCCGAGGCGAAGATAGAAGTCAGGGGGAGTCGGGGGAAGGATGAGGGGCAGGAGGAGAGAAGTACACGTTAGAGTTGTGGTGTCGAGAAAACCAGTGGCGAATAGGGCAAGTGACTTGGTGAGTTCATGTAAGTTAGCATTGGGCTAACGCTGGTTCATCTACTGTATGGCTAGTACCTTGGTGTTTTGTAATACAGGGTAGTCAACTAGTCAGTAGTAGTCGCCCCCAAAAAAAATGTTTTGGGAGTAAAGTTCATAGATTATTGTTCTTTCCCATATGATTTTGTAAAACCATGCTGAGACCTCTGTCCCTCTTAGAGAGTTTCGAGGGCATGTTCTCCTGCAAGAAATTTTTTTACATTTTAAGGTTAAATGCATCAATCTGGTGCACTTTGAGAGTTCAAAATTAAGAGCTTTAACTGGCCTCAACCCATGAACTGTGACATTGAACAAAGGGAAAAGCTTTGACGTGAACCTGGACATTAAAGAGGGATCAAACATCTTTTTAGTTATGATATAAAGTCTCAGTCTGTTTTAGGATGCCAAACGTTTATTATAATAATGTAATAATGATTTATATAATTATTCCTATTACATAAAATCCATATAGGCCTAGCCTATAAATGTACTGTATAAATGAAAATGAATATTTCCAAAAGTATATTTTCCTTACACTATTGTATAGGAAAATGAATTACAATAGTTTTGTCCTAATTTCTTCATTTGCAAGAATAAAGCCCTTGAGTTTTTATTTTGGAGAAAACACAGATCACCATGTTCATGCAGCACAAACAGAATGGCTATATGGGCTACTTAATTACAGTCTTGTGCTGTTTTATAAAGGCACAATGTCATATCACGGTTTCGGTGTTGGGAAAAGGGAGAAGAGAGTTCGGCCAAGGCGGATTCGGAACTCGGGGTCGAACCGCTGCTTTCGAGCACCTCACGCCCTTGCCCTACGCCACAGTAGATATTTAGTGAAAAGTATCTTTTTTTGCTTAAAAGACAGGCACGTAGTGCAAATGTACACTCTCAACTCACGTTCAAAGTCATAGGCAGCGCAGCGTCTCTCTGTGCGTCGCAAAATCCCCTGTTGACAGTTTGTTTAATATAAAGCGGGAGATTACCAGATACAGTATTTTGCTCGTGCCCTTGCGCCCTGGGTGGGTGTTGTAGGCAACTGTATCACGTGCCGTTTGACTGACGCTGCTACTGCGATCTGTCACATTTAAAAGCGCCAAAGCGTTCCATATCAAGAGTAAACTTCACTGTCTAGTCTGTCCGTGTCAGTGTCATCTTTTTCCGCGATTTTTCTCTGCGTCCAATAAGTAGTTAAGAGCCTGAACTTGCTTAAAAAAAAATACAGCCCAGAAGAATGTCTAATTCAGCGTGAGATTTCGTTGTTGAACGCGAGACCGTGAGATTGAGGCTGAATGCGTGAGTGTCACGCCAGATGCGTGAGAGTTGGCAACCCTGAGTAATAAATCTGCTTTAGCAAACATACGTTCGACTTTGTTCTTGATTAAACATCCATTTAGATTGTCTTAATTTAAGCCAGCAACGTTTTGTCTTCTCATATTCTACACTGACAGTGATTATGCAGTCCATCCAAGCTGGTTAGCACTATCAACACTGACTAATGACCATGCCATAACAACAAATAAATAATGCTTTTCAACTGCAGCTAGAGATACCATTTAAAGCGAGTGAAATGTGCGCCACAAACGACCGAGTGTGTGTGGTAACAGACGCGGCAGTGAAGTCTGCTCTCTTCACCTGCACAAAACGCACCCAAGACTGAAAAGCCTTGTTATTCCTAGAAGGAAAATGGACACAATGTCCTGGCTAGCTGGAATTAGTGCAACCAGCACAAACACAATAATTTACCATTATGGCTTCTGTAAAACTCGATCTAAAACTTCCTGTCTCTCACTACATCAACACCTAACAATGAGAAGTGGACCGCAAGCTCTTTTATTTGCCTCGGCCTATGTCATATGACGCGTTGCTAGCGGGAAGGCGTGTTCCAGAGCCTAGCACATTTTCATCAAAATCTCTACATCAAATGAGATTTCATTAGTTATTTCTACATATGTGTTTTTAAAAGACCTCTGCAGACAATTTAAAGTATTAATTCAGAAATAAATTCAACCTGCATGTTGCTCTTCAAATTCTCCCAGAATCTAGAAAGAGCGAGCACGCGAGACAGAGATTGTGCTTCAAACCGCCTAGCGCTCGCACACGGACACACGGCAGAGATGGAAAGCGAGCGAGAGACCTTGCGAGTGCGTGTGTCATCCAAACCACCCAGTTTTACAGTTTTTTTTTGTGTAACTGACAGATTCCGGTCAAAAAAACACAACACGGGAGTGGGAGGGAATAGGAGTCATTCTTCTGGGATTGGATGTTTTTTCATGGGATTGAGGCTGGGACAGGATATTTGTTTTTGTGGGAGTGGGATGGGAGAGGTTTGAAAATCCACTCCCGTGTCTACCCTCTAATTCAAACATCATTAATTTCCATTGAACAAAATGTGTTGAACTATTACCTTGGTAATCAGCGATGTGTATGTTAAAGCAGGTACAGCTATTACCATTAACTGGAATCAACGAAAGATTAATTTGGGAGAGTCTAATAACATGTCACAGCCTCAAACTCAAGCACCGAGGCTAAAACGGACATTTCAAGAGGATGAGGACATTATGTAAGAAACAGACCCTAGGGCAAGGTTAATGAGGGAATCGCCCCATATGCCAGCTGAGGACCAGAACGGTGCAGTGCCACATGAAGTTACATAAATGTTTTTTTTTCTTAGAGTTGAAAGCTGTCCATGGAAAACAAAAAAGCACAGCTTTATTGGACTAGGCCTAAGGATCAGTAGTCAGATATACAAAATCAAGTGCATGGGGTTCCATTAAATGCTAAAAAAAAAAGAAAGCAAGGCTATGCAACTCTAAATGTATTTAATCACTGGCTTTTGATCAGGGAACTAGTGGGAGATTCTAATAAATGCTATGAACTCAAGTACTCTAGCTAGTCCTCATACCTCCAGCAGTGGGGTGAGAAAATTAATGAACTAAGTTTGGATGTGACCAATGTTAACGTTTTTTTTTTTTACTGTTGTTCCACGCAATGACCTTAAATGAACCGAACCTGTGAGGTGTTCTGAGAAAAGCACTGAGCGCAGCATTTCCACTGAATGAAATGCTGAACAATGCAGTGCTGGAAAACTGAGGGCCCTGACACGGTCAGAGAGAGAAACTCACTCACCTCACATAGTGCAACCCCACCGTCAATAAAGTACAGATGGATGGCTCACTAGTATTGGATGCTCACTGATGATGAGCCAGCCATTGATGATGCTTTAAATATCATGCTTGACCACTGAAAGTTACTGATCGGACACAGCAAAGTGGTTTGGTATGGTAAAATTTGAATCTGAATGATTCTCTGAATGCTTAAATTCTAAGTTTGCTGAGTAAAAACATTCTCATTACACATCAGTATTTCTGTCTCTTATTTTTTGAAGTAAAATAAATCTAAACAGCATTTCACATTAAATTAATGTTTTCACATTAAATCTCACTAGCAGACTGATTTTTCTTGTTTTAAGCATAAACCTCAGAAAATTTATCTTATGCTTACAAGAACATTTTCCAGTAAGGTTGTTTTCATTTTCTGAAAACAAGTCCTCATATAACATCTATGTAATTTTTCTTCTAAAATAAGTGCATCTCGTTAAGGGTAAGATATTTATTAATGCTGTCAAACGATTAAAATATTTAATCGCGATTAATCGCATTAATGTCATAGTTAACTCGCGATTAATCATCACATTTTTATCTATTCTAAATGTCTCTTGATTTCTTTTTGTCCAATTCCCATTCGGATTTAAATGCTCTTATCAACACGGAAAAGTGGATCGGCTTGCTTTGTGCAAATGTTTTTATTGAAAACAACATTGGCATATACTGTGTTCAATTTCACACTAACATTCTCACTTGGAGCAAATAATCTCTCAATGCAACACTGTCCATCAATAAAAGGGTGAAATAAATACTGACGAAGTCCTGATATTGACGAGGAAGCTGTGTGTGTGTGTGTGTGTGTGCTGTGTGTGTGTGCTTGGGCATCATCAAGCGGTATTTTAGACTGGACGTGCTGCGATGATGATAGCTCAGTTCACAACGAAAAAAAACACAGATCACTTTGGTCTTGTCAATAGAAATATTTGGCAATTTTTTAAAAGTAAAATTTCCATTCAGAATTTTAATGGCATCCATTTCGGCGTTTCACGATCGTCATCCACTCAAAACGTAACGTTAACTCAACTACTTGGCCGGCTCGCAAGCCCAAACAAGTGTGTGCAGCGTGTCTGTTGTTTTGTTTACGGTCTAGCTAGATCCGCTTGCGCTTTGGTCGATGAAGCAACAAAACGCCCTCACGCAGCGCAAGCCATTGAAATGAATGTGTTTCAAAGTGTAGCGCACACATGCCGCATCCTGTTGCAAAAGCATGTGAAAGAAAACTACAAAGTTTGCTAGGCCAAAAAGACCGTTAATCACGCGATGAAAAAATCTACGCGTTAAAATGGGTTTGCGTTAACACCGTTAAAAATGCGTTTAACTGACAGCCTTAATATTTATACTATGAAAACAAGACAAAAATACTAACTAAAATGTTGATTTTAAGGCTGTGTAATAGATAGTAACGAGAATGTTATTTACATAAATTTTCATGACACAAGGAACCCGAAGACCAGGAATAACGACATTTAACGAGCTATTAGGAGCAAGTTGTTCTAGGCATTCTGGATGGTTCACATTTCTCAAATTGTTGTTAAATGTGTTAAATGTGTGTGTGCAAACACACCTCTTACAAAAAAGTTTACATTGCAATGAGAAAGAGCAACTGCTTTCATAGCATCCATAAAAGCAATCAACAGCCTAGGCATTATCAGTGCAATAAAAGAGCCTCTGTGAGGGGATATGAAGAAGGCAAGGTGAGAAGAGGAACTACAACTTGACACTAGATGAGACAAATGCTACACAGACCAACACACCTCTGAGGTCAAGAGTGAGACATGAGGAAACATTTACAAAAGGCAAAGCCAGAGGGCTGGCACATGCAGTGATAAGGTACAAACTGATAGGCTCTGATTCAAAACATAATTTGGCAACATTTTTAGGCATCATATATATATTTCAAATAGTGTGCAGCACAATAGTTAGTCAAATCAAATGTCATATATACACTACTATTCAAAGGTTTTGGGTCAGTAAAAGATATATAATTATTTTCAGCAAGGATGCATCAAAAGATCATCATTTATTATCATCATTGATAAAAGAAATGCTTCAAATGCAGCAAATCAGTAAATTAAAAATGATTTATGACGCATCATGCGACACTGAAGAGTAAAATGCAGAAAATTCAGGAATAAATTGCATTTTAAAATGTATTCAAATAGGAAAGTTACTCTGAATTGTAATAATACATCACTTTTACTGTTTTACTGCATTTTGCTCAAATAAATGCAGCATTGGAAAATATAAAAGACTTCTTTCATAAAAAAAAATATCTTAACAACTTTAGAACAGTAGTGTATATATATATATATATATATATATATAGTCTAGTTAATGCATAATTTCACCTAACATGTGTGTGCTATATGCATATTTGGACTTATTAGAGTTTTGCTCTATTGTAAATCAACTGAGCAAGGCCATCGTGTCCAATATCACACAATTTCCAGGCAATATTATTATGCTGGACCTGCACACAAAAAACACTTACCGCTAAGTGTTTATATTTTACCCATTGCAAATATTCAAACAGGTCTGACCACATGCATGCTTCAGGTGAGGGTGTACACACAAACAAGCCATGCCACATAAAACATTCAATCTTCTAACACCCAATAAAAACCTCACCAAGTTTATCAGACGATGTGATTATATCTGCAGGGACACACGAATCAAGATCTGCATCCATAATTCCAAGAGGATCCAGTTGTGCAACGTGATGCCCCCGAATCTGTAGGGATTTCCAGGAAAAAGACAGATAGAAGAAGGAAAAGGGGAGAAGGAAGGACAGTAGTCCAAAGATTAGTATGGACAGTTGAGGAGGTGAGATTGGGAAAGATAGAGAGTGAAAATGAGAGATGACAGAAGGACAGAGGGCAATGTTAACACACTGAATGGGACACACTTGCAGTCACACTGAACAGCACAAGCAGTTCTCACCAGATTGATGGAACCCCAGTAGATATCGGGCATTGTCAAAATTTACACAACTGATGCCCAATGGGTCAAGTTTGGCTATATGATGACCTCTTAACCTGTGAACAAGGCAACAGCACTTACAAGCTAACAGAGAAGTGCAATCACAGATTAAAAGGGACCTAGCTTTTTAATGGATAAAATTAGACAATTTATTTCACTTAAACATATGTGAGGGACGAGGATGTTTTCCATTCAGTTCTGTAGAACTTTAAAGATTGTGTTTGAGGATCATGTCACCCTCATCTACTTTATCCAAAGTTTTAGACCAGAAAAATAATATTGAAATGTGGACATTTTGTAAGGAAAGGCATTATATTAGGCAGTACTGGCATTTACGGACCAGCCAAAAGGGAACAATAACTTGTTCTTTAACATTTACACAGTTTAGAATAACAGTTGAGTCATAAACAATGAAATAACAAATGTAGACTAGCGTTCAAAGAGTTTGGGCTTGGTAAGTTTTTTCTGTATCTTTGAAAGAAGCCTTTTATGCTCACAAAGACTGCATTTATTTTGATCAAAAATACAGTAAAAAACTAATATTCTGAATTATTAATAAAATAAAATTGTTTCTATTTTAAAATGTAATTTATTCCAATGATGGCAAAGTCTTTAATGTCATTTGACCTTCATAAATCCTCCTAATCTGCAGATTTGGTGGTCAAAAAACATTTAATCATCTATATGTTGGAAACAATAGTGCTGCTTAATATTTTTGTGGAAACTGTGATCCATCTTTCGATGAATAGAAAGTTTTGAAGGGTGAATGCTGCTTCAATGTATATCTAATGAGTGATTATAATCAAGGTATTTATTAATTTTTTAAATATCAAACTGAGTTGAATGACTTCTCTATATAAGATACCAGTGTGATTACTGAAAGGTTGCTTTTATGTATTCTCTAATGTCTGTATTTGATATCTGAATGCAGTAACGGTGCTTGCTCATTTAGCCCGGCTTCCAAAAAATGAAATATGGAAAGATGCTTTTTTTTTAAAAAGGTTCTTCTAGCTCACCATGATGACTATAGGTCACAAGGGACATTGGAACCAATAGTATAAGTGACCATTTCTTAGCATAAAGCTTTACTTTACTACGCTATACTCAAAGTGTCTTTTTTCTTGAGAAGTGCGTTATATTAAAAGTGTCATCTCCTTGAGAGAAAGAACGATGTATTCTTGAGTGTTTTAAGAACACTCTCCTGTTTATAGTTAAAGCCTGGCCAAATCCAACCTTGAGAAAGCTGTGTGTCTGTGTTAGTCTTTTCGATTACAGGTTAAGGGACCACTGGCTTTATTGGAGAATGACGGAGTTGTTGTTCGAGACAGACTGGCGCACAGCAACACAAATCTGCAAACTGGAAGGTCACGACGTGACTAACTTCAGGGTTGGAGTGTCAGATTCATAATCGACGAAGATGTGCTTCAGGCCACATTTACACATAGCCGAGATATTTATAGAAATTAATATTCATTTTAATTTCTATAAAATAAAATATTTCATAGAATATTTCCCCCCGTTTTCAAAACAAGTTGAATGTTTAGAAATGTTTTGAAACATTTACATCAACCCTCATATCGCTTGAGCGTCATACATAACAAAACTGGCCGCACATGACGTTAGGCATTTTTATAATGTGGCGATTTGAGAACTTAAACCCTGTTTCTCCTAGTTGACACGGCAACGCATAAACAGTGTTAAAAGAAATCTCCACTTTGGCTGGAGTTTTTAGAAATTATCGTTTTCTGTGCATAAAACGGTTTTCGTGTAAATGAGATGCCAAACCGCAGGGAAATATCTGCGTCTTCTCTTGTGCAAATGGGGCATCAGTCTATTTGTTTATGTGCTGGAAAATTTCTATGTTTATCTATTTCTTAGCCAATCAGAAACTGGCACCCTGAAAACAAGGGCGTAGCTAAGACCTTGGTGGAGGGTATAACTGCTGTGATCTTTGTAACTGTAACAGGGTGGCCTGCGAACTCCATGCGAGTTTTTAAAGTTGACTTCTGCCTATCTTCAGTAAAACTTCTCTTTAAGTTATTATAATTCTGACTCTTGCCTTAATCATTTCTGGTTCTGGGTCTTTCGACTGCAAATCCCCATTCAGTTTAAAATAACTTTTATTTGCCTTTATTTGATAGAAAACTATTGTAACATTATAAAATGTCTACTGTCATTTTTGATCAATTTAATGCATCCTTGCTTAAAGGAGATAGTTCACTTTTCAAAAAACTTTTGCTGATAATTTGAAGAGTTTGGTTCAGAAACGCGATAAACGCCATTTAGAAAAAAAAAAAAAATGAGTTACTGCAAAAATCGGACTTTTCAATACCGACCAGATACAAACAATGTTTAATTTTACGTAAAAGGGTTGGGTTGCGATATCCACCGTGTCATTATGTAATGTTTTCTCCCTTCTTTCCAAACTCGCGACAAACGCCAGTCTCCCTTTACTGCAAAATGCAACATACCTGATTAACCAATCACAACGCACCATTCCAGCAATGTAAACAGTAACGGCAGCGCTTTAACTACACCCGGCTTCCTGAGGTTTTCTCTATTTTGTCCTTTCGATTAACAAACAAACAAAAAAATGAATAATATTGACAGCATTGGTGAAACCTGCCATCGACATCAATTTCTGACATACAAAATTGAATCATTTACGTGAGGAGATTAAGAAGATGAGGCACTCGGTAGGAGGAAATGCGGGCTGTTGCTTGTTCTCACACGAAGCATCATCTGTCACGCTGACACACTGACCCCAGGGGATCTTTTGAAAAACTTTCAGTTGTTTTATTCAAAGTCAACGAAAACCGAGCAGGACCAAGCCATTTTACAGCTGATCGCCGTCAAAAAAGCTCAGCGGCGACATCCCAAGGTTGACAACAGCGATATGCAGAAGTAATGTTAGGACATGCTAAATAAATCATAACTCATGATGATGTGCTCATCTTAATTAATGTTTTAATTAAGGTGTTCATCCATGAAGTCATGAATGAAAAACGTTGAACTGTTGAAAAAAAAAACGTTGTTGGTTCCTGATGATAATATTAATGTATGAATGAATCGAATGCATAATTCCTGCATGATTCATTTATCCATGAATTCATGATAATTCATGACATGTACCCTTAAAGTGTCACCAAATATTGTTATATTAAAGCAATGGATTTAAAGTATGCACAAGAAATTCAATGTGTATACATTTTATTTTGATTAATTGCATTTTGAAAAAAAAAAAATTAATGGATTTATTGCATCTGTTTTTATAATAAATCTTTGAAAATCAAAATCTGGATTTAATTTTTTTTTATATTATAACCTACAAATGCTATGTGAAAATTTGAAACAGAAAATAGTGTTTTTCATCTTCCCATTTTCTTGCTAAAGAAAACACAGTTTTACTCAAATTCATCAAAATGGATTTATAGCGTTTTGGAACCAAACTCTTCATTTACTCACCCCATGTCATCCAAGAAGTCTTTTTTCCTGACTTCTTTCTTTTCTTCAGTCAAAAAGAAATTAAGGATTAAGGATTTAAATTAAGGATTTTCTCCATATAATAGACTTCATTGGGAACCAAACAGTTCAAGGTCCAAATGAGAGTTTCAGTGCAGCTTCAAAGGGCTTTAAATGACACCAGACGATGAATAATGGGTCTTATCTAGAAAACGATCTGTCATTTAAAAAAATAAAATAAAAAAATTTAAGTTTTATAAGCACAAATGGTCGTCTTGCTCTGTTCTGTGATGAGCGTTGGTGACTCTCCCTGTTCGAACTCGTTCATCACAATGAACAAATCTGTTCGAGTCATGACTCTGAAGGGTCCTGATAAGACCCTTATTCATCGTCTGGTGTCGTTTAAAGCCTTTTGAAGCTGCACTGAAACTCATTTGGACCTTGAAACATTTGGTTTCCATTGAAGTCCATTATATGTTTTCATCAAAAAACTTAATTTCTTTTCGACTGAAGAAAGAAAGACATGGATATCTTGGATGACATGGGGGTGAGTAAATTATCAGCAAAAGTTTTTAAAAGTGAACTACTCCTTTAACTGAACTTACTGAACCCAAACCTTTGAACAGCAGTATAATACATAAATTATAAGAATTACATATTCTAGGTTGAGGGCAAAATCTGTAGCAGTTAAAGAGTCCTTTCCTCCAAACGTTATACCTGGTAGGCACGGATGAGTGACTGCACTGCTAGGTGGTCTTCCACCAGTTTTTCCACATTGGGCTGAGCTCCAACCAGCGCCTGGGCCTGAGAGAGTCCTGAGAGGCTCACCCCCAATGGAGGTGGACTTTGGTAGGCAGTGCCTGAGGGAGCGCCTGCGTTGGCATTACGGGAAGAAGATGTCCCATGACTGTCGAGAAACAAGCACAGTGTGCACAGGAAGAGATTAAGAAAGAGAACAATAACAAGAAGTTCTGGGCACAAAATAAATGTGTTTTACTGTGTCCTTAAACCTGAAAAACAGTGATGTCCCTTCACCCTTTATTCAATTACTGTAAATTATATAAATGATTATAATACATGATGTAAGCATATTATAGTTGTGCTTGGAGTAAATTGTTTTATGCAAATTAAGCACACATCGTTTTTAGCCAAAAAAATATGAACATGCAAAAACAAGAGAGAATCAATGAAACATTAATAACTGATTACGTTTTAGTCAGTGTACGCTTTGTCCTGTGAGCTTTTTGCTTTTCTATGCATTTTTTTCATAATAAATTAAAGGGGGGGTTGACTGCTGATTTCACTTTTTTCATTTTAAATAGTGTGTAATGTTGCTGTTGGTGCATGAACAGTATTTGCAAAGTTGCAGCACTGAAAGTTCAGTGTAAACAGAGATATCGTCTTTTAAAAATCAGGAAGTATAATTGCCTACAAAAATGACTCGATTGGGACTACAGCTGGGTTATGGTACGTCACTAACCCACACATTCACATCAACCCTCTCCCTCCGGAATATGCAGGAAAGGGCATGCGCACATCTTCTGCGTCTTGTCGAGTGTGTTATGTTCATCCAGCTGTCAGGTCTTCTTTGTTCGGGCTTCCAATGAACACTATTCTTCCTCAACAATGGATACAATTTATGTTTGATCACGTTCCTGAAAATGACGATCGTAATCTAGCGAGTTCAACACCGGATTCAACAAGAAACTGTTACTAAAACATGAAGCAGTTCCGACTTTGAAACCAAGAGGCAGCAGTTGTTGGGCCACAACCTGTAAGTAGGCTAAGACTTCATCATTTTAAATGTATTTGCATGTATAATTCAAGACATAGCCTTGTGTTTTATTTTATTCAAATGCCAGCACTGGCTTTGTAGCCACTACTAGTTAGACTATGCTATTTTGTGTCTATAACAAATGCGTTATGCGTACAAACATTATGGACCTGAATTTTGTATAAGTACTAATGTTTTAAATGTATTTTTCATGTATGTATGCTTTATGCCATTATTTTCGATTTGATCAAGAACGGAAACTTGCAAACACTGAGTATAACATTAGTAGCCAGTCAGTTGCTACCGTTGCCAGTCAGATGCTATTGTGTAAAACAAACGACTATATGGTGTAAAAAATGTAGCAAATTATCATTCAGAAACGTTAATTAAGAGCCGTGTGTGGTGAGGTTCTGCTTGACTCGATTCATCGCGGCTTTCTCGGTCTGATTCTGCCTAAAACTGATACTGCAGTCTCGACATCATTATTTACGTGTATCCACCGTCTATGGTATCCACCTTTGGCATGCCCGTTTCGCCCGTAAAGGTAATGGGCGTTAACCTTCCGGACAACGTGAGCGACAGTTTAGCCAATCACAACACACCGGCCCAAACGAACCAATCTGAGCCCACTACGTGTATTTCTGAGGGAGTGTTTTATAGAATCAGGAAGTCAACCGCTCGTTCAGTGGACAGAGGAGAGCGCGGCAGACAATAAAGGTGAAGTTTATGAAAAATTAGGCCTGGGCGAAAAATCGATTAAATGAATTAATTCGAATTTTTTGTTGCGGCGAATTAAAAAATAAGTAAATCGAGTTTGTGTAATGTCACATTTTTGGCTCCCGGAGTTTTCGTAGCGTTAGTTTCACTCACGTAGCAGTATGGCAAGCGACAACAACAACAACAACAACAACAAGAACATCATAGCACACACGAAACAGCATACAGCAAGCGACAACATGAGAGTGGGCTACCGGTGAGAGTGGGAAGTTTGTTCTTTAGCGTAGGAGTGAACTAGAGCTTATTCTGCCCGAGCGGGTCAGGCCGATATTTCCCGTCACTATCCTTGGGTCGGGCCGGGCCCTTGAGAGACGTGCACTGAATGCGGCGCGGACTAGATTTGATGGCCGAGCACGGGCGGTAATGCACTCACTATGTGTGTGCGGTTTGCGGGAGAATAAAACGATTCGCGGGACTAGAAATATCTATGATTAAAATATAAAAAGTGATAGATTTGTATTCATCTGTTGCAGAAAAGCATCAAGAACAACTAAAACAAAATAGAAACGATTTACAGGCCAGAATTTCTATTTATAACATGTTTGCAGCATTGAGTGATGTAGCCAATCACAGACATACCGTATGTGTTGATTTCTTGAACGCAATGGCCAATTTAAGCATTTAAGAGACTCCCCTCACCGCTCAAAACATACTTTTTCTTAAGTGCTGAATTCTGTATGCTGGCAAATTCTCGAATTATAACAATTTTCCTCAGATTTTAATGTATTTGTTAATGCTTTAGAAAATGGTGCTATACTCTCAAGGTGATTTTTTGTCTACTTTTAGTCTAGACTACAAAGTGTGACTTAAAACACAGCTGGGACTGATTCCTAGAGGGTGTTCATTTCTTTATTATTCATTCCAGAAATGGGGGTTACATTTGTCTTGCTTTTGATTAAATAAATCGTAAATTGAATAAAAAAAAAATCTGAGATTTTATTTTTAGGTCATATCGCCCAGCCCTTTGAAAAATAAGACTTTTTAAAAAAGAAAAACCACGGATACATGTTATATTGCACCCCATAAACACAATCAAGCAAAGAAAAAAAGCAGTCAAACCCCCCTTTAAAACCTGTATCTAAAGTTCACCTTTATTTGCCAAATAAGTGGGTCAGATAAATACCATACCCAAATTTAATGCTTTGTTCTTCCCACATTAAATATTTTTCTCATCATTTGATGGTTTAATTTAGGGGATATTTAAACACACAGCCCCTCCGGAAATCACTGTAAATCCACTGATAAAATAACGTTTTAAACAAGTAGAAGCTGCTGACTAGCAGTATTGGCGTCTTGCATAATCACACAGGAACATAATCTGACTCATCAATCTGGTTCATCCTCCAAAGTCTCCAGTGCAGATGGGAACTGCAGTCACATCTAAGTAAACTGGTGGGAAGGGGTCAAATTTCAGTAAACTGCTTTTCAGAGGAGCAAAACTTCACTGGATAAGCTGGATGTTTAATTGCATAACCAAAGACTTCAGATGCAATCATTTGAGAAGATTTAAGTTCATGTAGGGACAGAAAAGAAGAGCAGTTTGAACCCTAGACCACATCTGACCTGGTTCTGCACATGAGGGCTCACTTACGGACACATCAGGTCACCGTGATTCAATGACATCACAAAGGACCTCATACTAACCTGATAATTGTCTCATAGGCTTTCCTGCTTTGAGGAGCTAAAGAGCTCAGCGTGTTAAATTGAGAGAAGCGGTGGTGTATCGTTCGCAGTAGGGCACATGAGGGAAGTCGGTACTGTAGTGTAACACTACTATGCACTTTCTTTATAGATTTTCTGTTACTTCGATTACGATAAACAACTTTTGCAGAAGTCTGCATTTTTCTTTCTTCATATATGCCTGCCTATTTGAATCACTTGTGTACTTTTACTGTCACTCAGTCAGTACTCAAAAAAGATCAAAAGATAATTTATATAAATATCATTAACAACAACCACTGTCTATGCATCTACCGATATGCTGAAGTGTGTCGTTCAAAGACTGAAAAGACAGAACTAATGAAAGGGTAACACAGCGCAGCAGGTTTAAACCCTGCACTTGACTTAGCATGTTTCAGTATGATACATTCATATAACATTCAGTTTCACTTTTGAAAACATTCTGGAAACCAGATAAAGGCATGTGACATGAAAAAAAAGGTCTTACGTAACAGCCCTGCAAAGCTAAGCTTACTGTCTGAGTGGTAAAACAAAGTCACATTATGAAACGTGGATGTCCTCAAGCATAACCTTGGAGATCAAAGAAGTTCCTCTTTGTTTTACCTTCAAACTATAGAAATAATTCAGTCTAATTCATAACCGAATCATTCAGGCTGGCTTGTGAACTGAATCGACTGAATCATTTCTAAAAATCTGACTTGAATATTAACATTTCATTAAACCATCGCTACATTAACTCTCATGAACCTGGCAACGAGAATTAAGCTGATATCAAGATTTTTATGAAAATGTACACTTGTGTAAAAGTCATATGATGCTACTACTTTTATGATGCTTTTTGCATTTAGTCCTCAGTTTTTGTACACCTCAAATGAAAGGAATATAGGTTTGTATTACCCATTAGTAACTACCCACAACAGTAACGTTTACATTTTTAGTTTAGTATTTTTATAGTACAACAAGCACTAATTAATCAATCAAAATATAAACTATTATGCGTATTATGAAAGTAAATGGTGAATTTTGATTTCATGTGGATTTTAAAGTCACCATTAAATAAAAATTTACAAAAAATTTGTATGGAATGTTGCACTATTTATAATGAATGATTTATCCATGCACATTTTGCTTTTAAATTAATGTACCCTCGTAATCTTACATCAAAATAACTTCCATTCTTTGATGACATGTCCCGCGTGAGGGCGGGGCAACCTGCCTCTCACAAGAGATCCACCAATAGGAAACAACAACGATTCAATGAACTCCAATTGGACAATATAAAGTCCAATCTTACATTTCTTTCTGTTTGAGAAGCTGTTTCACTTGGATATACATCACAATAAGGGAAGAAAGAAGTGAACTGAAAGAAACGTCGGTTTCATTTCAGACTTTAACCATATCTGTAGTATTGTGCAGCTTTGTTCCATCCACAAATGACTGGACCAAAACCACCTCTAGCTGAAAGTCGATGTCTTACCTTGTGCACGCTTTTGGGGTTCTCCAGCCACGCATAGTACATCTCCTCCACATAGTTGGAGCTTGTCCCGTTAAGAAAAGGCTCAGCGGCAACAGGGGCCGTGTAGCACCTAAAGGGCTGAAACGTCCTAAGGGCCCCTGGTGCCACTGCTGTCCTGTGCTGTGAGAAACCTTGAGCACTTTGAGAGGCTGTGAGCGGCCGTAGCCGTGCAGCGCAAGTCCTTAAGCGATGCATCGCAGTCTATAAAACAGCTCCACCGCCTCTCCAATCCAACCAGGAGACCGAAAGCACCCCACAGCACTGAATCCAACAAATCCTGGATGTGTTCCTTTAATAAAGGTGGTTGCCCTCCTCCTTGTCCACTCACGGCCTGTTCGAAATCCTTCCCAGGAAGCTGAAGAAAACACCAAATGAAGCATGTCAGGAAAAATGAAAAAGATTACATTTTGTCAACAGTAAAAGTTAAGAAATGAATAGCATGCTTTTGTGCCCTTTTTGCTCACCATCCATATGCGAGCTGTCCTTTACTTTATGAAAAATACTGATATATGCATGGATAAGCATTTTTAAACCCTGAAACGGTCTCAATGACTGCAATAAGGAAGTTTAAACCCTGCGTAAACAAGACACTTGAACTCAGGTTGCATGAGAGAGGCTTTAAGTGTAACGTTACAGTAAATCACTAAATGGAAATTGAAACTGTAACGTTAAAAACCGCTGGTGCCAAGTAACAGTGGGAAGTGAAATTAGCAAGAGGAAATCATTACAAAAAATGTTTCTTATAATAATAATAAACTGCAAATGTTAACTTTTGATGACTGTGGCATAGAGAAAGACTATTCTACCCTATAAGTCGAACAAACAGGGCATGAAATGAAGATACATAGAGCGGAAGAGTCACTATTAAGTTATAAAATAAGAGTTTAATCTGTTGGCAGCTGATAATGTCTCAAGTAACGAAGCACACCGGCTAGCTTCAGCTAACTCGAGCTAATAACAAAACTCTCCATAAAACCTTCAAACGTCCTTTTAAACCGCTCCGAGCATCAGTGGAAGATAATTAAACAGCACGTTTTACAGCTCGAATAACAAAATATACCATTAAATGTGTCTCATAAAACAGTTTTCTCTTCAGTACCGGTGAGGTTGCTGACTGATGCAGAAGTGACTCGCTAACGCCTTACTGTGACAGGAACATTAAAACGTGAAAAAGCGATGCGAAAACATAGATAAAAGCGATTCAAATACTTACTCTCAGAGGAGGATATTTTTTAAAGAGTAGTTTAATTTCATAAAACACAAAAATTGAAAGAGAACGAGTGCGATAACAGGAGCAGGATGTGTCTCGTGGCGGCTCTTATTCAGATAAATGAGTCGCTCGTTTCTAGGCAGCGCGAGCACTGCTCTGCGTCACGAGCGCGCATGACGTCAGCAGCGCACGACGCATGGCGGTTACTTTTTTCCCCAATGGCCCGCTTCTGTTTACATATTATAATCTTGCATATTGTTTTGTATATTTTGTTAGTCTCTTACTGATTTTTATTTTGTTTTTGCAAAAATAAAAAATAAAAAACACCCTGGAATGCAAGTAACTAATGGATGATGCAATTATTTATTTTATTATGTAGCCTACCACGACAAGAAACGGGGTTTTTAGCTAAACAAATAACAAAACCTATACATAAAAATGTTAAATACTATACACAAATCTTTTGGTATATATTATATATTCTATATTATTATATATTCTGTCAGTATTTACTCACCTTCATGTTGTTTGAAACATGAGGTAAGAAAGATATTTGGAAGAATGTTTTAGTCAAACAGATCTCAATCCCCATTGACTACCACAGGAAAAAATACATACTGTGGTTGTCAATGGGGAATGAGATCTGTTTGATTAAAACATTCTTCCAAATATCTTCCTTTGTGTTCAGCAGAACAAATAAACACATAGAGGTTTGGAACAACATGAGGGTGAGTAAATACTGACAGAATTTTCATTTTTGGGTGAACTAACCATTTAAAAGCACTAAAATGTAGCATTTTTATTTTTAATAGTATAGTTGTTGTAAGGGTTTCGTGGATGTTCTTCAGCAAATCTGTTCCTGTATTAGAAACACACAGACACAAATAAGGCCAAATTACAGATCAATGTCATTTTCTGGAAGACTTCAGGAAAAAGTGATTCAAATAGGCAGGCAGATATGAAGAAATTAAAATGCAGACTTCTGCCAAAACTGTTTATTTTAGATAGAAAGTGCACATGTTACACTAAGCTTCATGGATCTGGACAGGTTTTGACCTTTAAACTCTTTAAAAGATCCATTTTGTCCTTTGTTTTGAAACATTATTTTAACTGATTTATAAAAAGCATATACAGTATATTTACAAAGCATATAAAGTACTAAAATAGAGAAAATACATTAAGATTGGATGAGAAGTTGAATTATACTGCATTTGTATGTGCAAGACAGCACGCTGTAACATTGATAAATGATCAGCATACAAAACAGCAATTGTTGATTCATTTGGACAGAGTAAAAAGTTGCAGCATTCAATTTTTAAGTACAACCAATTTGTATTTTTAAATCATTTCAACTTTCATCAATCATTACATTTTACTGACTAGTAGTGGAATCTTGAACTTAAAACAAAAGTTGAAAATGACTTATTTTGATGAGTTGAAGCAATGTAAAACATATCGTGTCATAACTTTTCGATCATAGCATTTTCTACAGTAACTAGACAACAGTTTGTACTGTGCGTTTACACCACAGTTGCTTAATTTAATTCAAACTGATCATTTTTAGTGACTCTGCACTCTAAAGTATGCATGACTGGCACAGTTGTGTAATAAATTCACATGCTGTTTTCTCATATCTTATCAGTCGTCAGCTAGACCTCCCTGCTCATTCAGATAATGGCCCATACGTTTGTTAGCAAGTCCACAATGTCAGCAGAAAAGTAGAGTTCTTTCATACTGATTTCACTTGGCTTTGTATATATATAAACCACTACATGGGTTTTGACAGTCTTTTTATTGATAATACTGATAACATCTCAATACATTTCTTACAGCACACAAAGAGAAAAAGAGGGAGAGCACATTGGAAGAGCAGGTATGAATATTAATGAGAAGAATCAGGAGAAACAATTATTTAATAATCTAACTTTTAACTTTAAAATCCACAATTGCAAGATTTGAGGTTACATACAAAAGAAATTGTGGAAGGGTCGTCGTTAGAGAAATGTGAAGCCATCAGATTAAAGATTACAAAAGACATTGGGAGAAAATGTGAATACTACAAATTGATCGCTATTGGCTTGATGTTGTAAGAGCAGCAATGCGTCACCACTAGAGAAACACAACACTGGTTCACTCTTTCACATGTGAGTAACACTCAAACACACTCGGACACACACACAAGCTTCTCATTAGCGGCCTGATTAGATTACATCACTAAACCGTTTCAGGCCACTGGTTGGAGAAGTATCCAGTTGATAACAGAGATTAAACTCCTTTAGTGGTTATTCAGTGTATAAACTACGAAAAAATATGTCTTCCTCAGTATTTTTGTCTTGTTTCCAGTACAAGATCAAGATGCATTTACCTGAGAAGTGAAGAGATGTTAGGCCTTGAATTTGAATTAAGTTGTTTTTTCAGACCTTATTAGCTGATGTTTCATCTTGTTTTAAACGTAATGGTTACTTAAAGGGATAGTTCACTTTGAAATTAATGTTTGGTATGTTTTAGCTTACCTCAAGGGCATCCAAGATGTAGGTGTCTTTGTTTCCGAAGCAGTTTCAATTTTGATATTTTTAGGTCAAACCGTTCTTGTCTGTCAGTCATATAATGGAGGTCTATGGTCACCACCTCAAAGAGCATGCACAGAGAAGTCCAAATTAAACATGATTTAATGACTCGTAAATGTAAGTGCACATTGATGGCCTAAGACACGAAACGAGCGGTTTGTGTGAGAAAACCACAAAGGGCCCGCGCCCTAAGATCACTTGGATGTGGCTGTGGTTGTAAGAGTTAAAAACGATATAAATATTGTTCATTTTCTCACACAAACCGCTCATTTCGTGTCTTAGGCCATCAATGTGTACTTACATTTACGAATCATTAAATCATGTTTAGTTTGTACTTCTCTGTGCATGCTCTTTGAGGTGGTGACCATAGACCTTCATTATATAGACACGAACGGTTTGACCTAAAAATATCAAAATTGAAACTACTGCGGAAACAAAGACACCTACATCTTGGATGCCCTTGAGGTAAACTAAAACACACCAAAAATTAATTTCAAAGTGAATTATCCCTTTAACTTTGTTAAACTTTTCATTAAAAAAAAAACTTAAAATATTAAAGAATTTCGCTTCTCAACTGGATCAAATATATCTTGATTTAAGTATGTTTAGATATTTGTACTGCAAAACGAGACACATACTGAAGATGACTTTTTTTTGCAATGATTTAGGTGTTAAGTTTATTAGTGCAAGAAAATTGTGTTTCTGTTTAAGAATAAAAGTGAGTGAATTCTTGGATATCTTGTAACATTATGCATTTTTTCTAAAAAGAACAGTGTGGTAAAGAGCGCCCACTAAAGGTTTAGGCAGCATTAGAGCAAAGCACAATGAGGGTTGCTGATTAAATGCAAATCAGATGCTTACATTGACAGACATAATTCAAGGTCCCTTTTGTAGACTGGCAGCCAAAGCATGATCCATTCCGTAATAAAAACACATGCATAACGCGATCAAGCGTGACAGCGGCAAAACGCTTCACGGACCCACGCTAATAAATACATTATTTCAACATTTGGGCTCAGCCAACACTGCTCAAACAACAACAAACTTTTTTACAAAAGCATGCCGTACAATCAGAATAATTATGTTTTACCATGATAGTTATTATCAGTAAGTCATCATTTTTAGACAAAATAGTTATATGCACTTACAAAGCTCAGAAAATAGATAAAATCACCAGCATTCAGTATAAAATAAACAATGAAAAAAAAAGTATAATTGTGAAGTTGAAGTTCATGCAAATAGTTTCCATCTACAATATAAGTTAACACTATGCAGCGGTAGTTTTACAAGATGTCTATTTATTGAGCTGTTATATTTTTCAATTATCTTCAATAAACACATATAAGAAAGAAATAACACCAGTTTGTCGACATGCAAATCGCCGTTTGCGGTGGATGTCGCATTTTTCGCCATTTACAACTCTGGGTTCATTAGAGCCAACTACAAAAGTTAAAGTCAAATTTCAGAATAAAATAAAACACAAACTATATGTCATGTGACTTCAGTTAGCGGCCCACATTCAGTAGGAGATAAACCTTATGACAGGATGTCAAAAACAGTACCAGTTGTCAGGAAGCCCCCTGAATCGAACCGTACGCGTGAATATGAGACCGTTTTCCAATTCTGCTAGATAGAGACACGACACTAACAGAAACATCCCTTCAAATCTGCCGTAAAGAGTCGACTGTGCGTTATGGCTTTCCACACTTTAATATAGTGACTATATGCTTTCACATTCAAGATATCAGTGCCATTGTATTGTAAAACCACACACTCACACTCTTAAAAAGGATACAAAAAAACAATACTGCCTTAATAACTCCACATAAATTAGATATAAAAAGTTCCTGTGTGTACAGAACAAAAAGAAAAGCGAATAACTATATAGCTGTAGGTGCCTGAGTCGAGGTGAAACGCAATGCTCCTGTGACGAAGGTTGAAACGTGTTAAAATTCGTTTCATAGGTTGCAGATCACCATGGTAACCACAATGGCTATTTAAATCTCCAACACACGTAGTACATTTGCTGCTGCTTTACAATAAAGGCCCATAAAACAACATGCTGTACGCTCTCAAAACGAGTCTCATCAAGATCCCCAGAGAAAAAGACAAACTTATTCCATTGTAGCGTTCAGAGCGCTCAAACCCATACCGACACTTGCTTTGTCTTTACAGTGAAATGATTGTGTAAACACTGCAAAAAATGACTTTCTTACTCAGTAGTTTTGTCTTATTTTCCAGTTCAAATATCTAAACATTCCTCAAAATTAACATCTTAAGTCTTGTTTTAAAACAAGAAAAGAATGTACACTATATTTCTGACCCCATTGGCAGAAATATTTTCTTTTTTCAGCAAAAGCAAGACTTAAAGGGGTCATGACATTAGAAATCAAATTATTTTGTCATATAAGAGGTCTTTGTACCATTAAACATCCTACAAGTTGTATTGCTCCTCATTATAAACAAAGCATTTGTTTAATCAAGCTCCAAAAACTGATATTGTAGGAACTGTGACACATTTGCATGACTACCGCCAGAGCAAGACATCAACCAATCACACCCTATGCCCCGCCACTGCCATCAGTCGCTTTATGGCTGATATTTGCCTACATCGGATATGAGCGGCACGTCAAAAGCAAATAGAAGCCATTATAATCAGTGACGCTGTCTACACTGTTCAGTTTCTGACGTATTCCACGCGCTCTGAGTCTGGCGACAACAGGATAAATGGACAGCAAATGGTTTACTTTAATGCCGTCCCAGATCGCGTGCGTCGGAGGATTATATGTAAACTTTTTCAAACAAAGAAACTTTTGTTGACAGAGGAAGCAACCGCCTATACTGAATCTGACAGAAGCTGCATAGAAAACTGTAAGTGAACCATTTCATAGTGCTTTGATAGTTTTATGTGGATAATGTTTTTAAAACACATGCAATAGCGATGATACGGTTTCCTATGCAATGACATTAGCCAATCATAACAGGGGCTGTTTTCTGACAAGCCTTAAAGGGTTAGTTCACCCAAAAATGAAAATTAAGTCATTAATTACTCACACGCATACTGTACCAACCCCGTAAGACCTTCGTTCATCACAAATAAAGATATTTTTTATTAAATTTGAGAGCTGTATCACTCCTCCATAGACTGCCTAAGGGACTGGCTCTTAACGGCCAAGAAAGTCAATGAAGAAAATGTTTAAATATTCCATGTGACAACAGTGGCTCAACTATAAGTTTATCAAGCGACGAGAATACTTTTTGTGCGAAAAAACAAACAAAAAAATTCCTTTTCTTCCCTGTTGGCCTGAAACGAGACTTGAATAGATTTCCACGACGTATGCGCGAGAATTGCGATCTCCTTCAAGTACTTCAGTTCAGTTCTCGCTCATACGTCGTGGAAATCTATCCAAGTCTCCGTTTCAGGCCAACAAGGAAGAAAAGGAATAGTCGAATAAAGTCATTATTTTTGTTTGTTTTTTCGCACAAAAAGTATTCTCGTCGCTTGATAAACTTATAGTTGAGCCACTGTTGTCACATGGAATATTTAAACGTTTTCTTCATTGACTTTCTTGGCCGTCAAGAGCCAGTCCCTTAGGCAGCCTATGTGGTAGTGATACAGCTCTCAAATTTAATCAAAAATATCTTAATTTGTGTTCCGAAGATGAACAAAGGTCCTACGGGGTTGGTACAGTACGCGGGTGAGTAATTAATGACTTAATTTTAATTTTTGGGTGAACTAACCCTTTAAAGGAGCCACCCTTTAAAAACGGGTCATTTCAGATTTAGACTCATTTTAAAGTTGTTCCAAATTTGTTGGATACATCGGATATGAGCTTTACGTCAAAAGCAAATAGAAGCCATTATAATCATTGACGCTGTCTACACTGTTCAGTTAGCCAATCATAACAGGACCTGTTTCCTGACAAGCCTTAAATGAGCCGCCCTTTAAAAACGGGTCATTTCAGAGTCAGACTCGCCTTAAAGGGTTAGTTCACCCAAAAATGAAAATTAAGTAATTAATTACTCACCCCCATGCTGTACCAACCCCGTAAGACCTTCGTTCATCTTCGGAACACAAATAAAGATATATTTGATTTAATCTGAGAGCTGGATCACTCCTTCATAGACTGCCTAAGGGACTGGCCCTTGACGGCTCATAAAGTCATTAAAGTCATTAAAGAAAATGTTTAAATATTCCATGTGCCTACAGTTGCTCAATTATAAGTTTATCAAGCGACGAGACTACTTTTTGTGCGAAAAACCATAAATAACGACTTTATTCGACTATTCCATTACTTCCTTAGAGATGAGGACGTTCTTCTTCGAACTACTTCTTGTTACCGGCTGCTCACCGCTTAGGAGTATTACCGCCACCTACCGTATAAGATGACGTGCTGATATAGCTGGAAGCGCAAAACTTTCTGTTTACAAGCAGAGGAAGATGCGCGCTGTACATACGCTTTTCAATTAGCGTATTTTCCGCACTATAAGGTGCACTTAAAAGCCTTTAATCTTCTCAAAAAACGACAGTGTGCCTTATAATCCGGACTCCGGAGCGCCTTATATATGGATCATCATCTTATACTGTAGGTGGCGGTAATCCTCCTAAGCGGTGAGCAGCCGGTAACAAAAAGTAGTCGAGGAAGAACCTCGTCATCTCAGTTCTCGCGCATGCGCCCATAAGGAAGTAATGGAATAGTCGAATAAAGTCGTTATTTATGTTTTTTTCGCACAAAAATTAGTCTCGTCGCTTGAGAAACGTATAATTGAGCCGCTGTAGGCACATGGAATATTTAAACATTTTCTTTAATGACTTTATGGTCTGTCAAGAGCCAGTCCCTTAGGCAGTCTATGTAGGAGTGATCCAGCTCTCAGATTTAATAAAAATATCTTTATTTGTGTTCCGAAGATGAACGAAGGTCTTACGGGGTTGGTACAGCATGGGGTGAGTAATTAATGACTTCATTTTCATTTTTGGGTGAACTAACCCTTTAAAGTCGTTCCAAACCTGTATGAACTGCTTTTTGGTTACCCATATTCTTCAAAAAATGTTCTTTTGTGTACAACATAAATTCATACAGGTTTTAAAGAACTTGAGGGAGAGTAAATGATGACCGAGTTTTCATTTTGGGTGAACTATCCCTTTAACATTATAAGCGAACCTCAGGGAGAATATTAAAATAAAAAATTCCATATCATAACCCCTTTAATATCTTAGGACATTTTGCATCTCAAGTAAATGTATTTTAATTTAAGATTGTTTAGGTATTTGTATTGGAAAACAAAAAAAGATTCACATTCTCACAACCTCACAGACAACTTATTAAATAGCATCTCAAATAAGACCAGATCAGCACTGAGTGTCAATAAGGAGGACACATCAGCTGCTGGGCAATAAAAGAGATTAGAGACAAACAGCCCAGCTCAACCTGCAGATATACGAGGCAAATCTCAATGATGTGATAATGTCAGCTGCCTCCAAGAGATTTGATTGTAAAAACCACGAAGCACCCTGATAATACAGACACGGGTCACGGGAAATATGGTCGCCGCCACATACTATGTGTCTTAGAGACATTGACTATGAGTTTTGAATCTTAAAATCTTGTGTGTGCTGCCGCCGTTTTAGTTTAATTTGAACTTGAACATGTACAGCGCTGCCGAAGTACACTTCAGATTACTCGAACACCAAGCTAATACTTAAAATCCATGCTTAAAAAAGAGATTGAACTCAAAAATGTTTTCAAACAAAACAGTAATTTGACCATCAAATATACAATCTCAAGAACAACAGCAATAGTTAGAATCCTGACGGAAGTAATAATCATTATAATAGTAGTAACAATAACAAGAATACAATGATAATAATAATATTTTATTAAAACATGATCTACTGTATTGGGAGTACCTGGGCACAGGGGGCATAAGGCCAGTGAAGACGAAAGTGGAGAGCAAAGGACTGTGGACAAGAAGGCAATCGTGCGGGTTATTATAACTCTAGACGGGGACCTGGAGTCGATGATGGCTCTCGATGATTAATGTATGCAGTGCTGCTCTTGCGTCGGCGGTGAGTCTTGGCATAGAGACGTGCTGGGTGTTGTGGGAGGTGAGGGGTGGTTTCGAGAGCAGCCCAGCAGGCAGAGAGATAACTGTTGGTTTGCATGCAGGGGAGGACGGCTGTGTCCAGCGTTGGAAAGCTGGAGGTTTCGGAGCGTTTCGACGCTGGACCCCTGCTGTCGTCCTATCAGTCCTCCCTGTCCTTTACCTCCGCTTCTTATGTATTCGCTGCAGGGCCGGTCTGAAATACAGAGAGCCACCATTAAAAGACTACAATTCAACTTGGAATACAGTGTTCTTTAAAGGTGCATTGCACAACATTTCATGTTAAAAATAGCCGTTTTTCTAAACCATACATGCTGAACCCTCTGGGGTTCTTCGGGTCAATAATGACCCGAAGCGTTTATTTTTTTTTTAAATCGTAGCTTCAGCGGAATGGTCCGAAACTTGGTGACTTTAATGGTACTTGGTATATGAACACCCCAAAAAATTGGGGACAGGATTTGAAAAGTCTAAGTGGTCGTAAAAAAATAGTTACACTCAGAACCGTCGGGTCAAAAATGACCCGCATAGGAAATTAATGGGAAATTGTCAAAAATGTGAAAATACTGAGTTTTTTTGTGCGTACAATCTACAAATCAACAACGATCTTGAAAAAAGCACACAACAGTGAAGGGGTGAATCTATAAAACATCAAGAGTGCAAAACAGACACATCCACACACACACACACACACACACAAACACACCTTTATACACAAACACAAAAAAATTCAGATTATACATGTGTTTTGTATTTTTAAAAAGCTCAGTTTATCCACGAGATGGCATCCATCTAATTTAAAAAATTGCTTTTATGAGGCCTAGGCTTGACTCCAAAATGAAATACAGCTTTAAAAAAATAAAAAAAAATAAAAAAAAATTCTATTATATTCAATGGGGGAAAATTTGGTCATAATTATTGCATTAATACTAATTATAATTTTTTTTTTTTACATTTTCTCAAAACACCAAAAAAGAAAAGAAAAAAATATTATAAAAAACAAGTAAAAAAAAAATTATGATTTTCTTTTTTAAATATGAATCCCGCCCTTCGGGTAAATTTTGACCCGAAGGTCCTGAGTGTGACTGTTAAACGAAGAACCTCAGAGGGTTAAACAATTGCCTGATGGGCTGAATGAGCCCTTCTCTGATCGTCTGCGATTGCCTCTATAATCCTGTACAGTAAAATAAATAAGAAGGAGTTTGAGACTGGGCGAGACGTCATGCGCGTTCACGCTCACCTGGCTATGTCTGGAAGGTTTGTGTATTCGCCGCCATTCTCCATATCAGCGAAGACAACTCGAGCGACAAAACTATAGTCAACTTTTAACAAAAGTAGAAGATGGATTCAAAGAGATCGGCTTGTAGTTCATTCCAAACCCCAACGCAAACTCCACGTAAGACAAAAGAAAATACAACTTTTGTCTAGTGCCAGGCGTCGGAATAAGACGAAAGTCAACATCGGGAAGCTTTCAACAAATGAAGAGATCTCTGGTCTGCTCTAGGGCTCAAACGGGTCCTATAGAAAGTAATTACTTCTATTGTTCATGAACGTGTTTCCATAATAATTAGTGCTGTCAAACGATTAAAATATTTAATCACGATTAATCACATTAATGTCATAGTTAACTTGTGATCAAACGCAATTAAATGCAAATTTTTATCTATTCTAAATGTCAGCGCGCGCCACGTCCAGTTGCAAAAGCATGTGAAAGAAAACTACAAAGTTTGCTAGGCCAAAAAGACTGTTTATCGCACGAATAAAAAAAATTAACGCCGTTGGTTGAAGTTTCACTTGTCGCCAGAGGGGCGTAGTTCTGCAAAAACTCAGAGACTTGCACAAAGCACCTTTAAAGATGTTTATAAAACGGTTAGTTCCAATCCTTGAATCTGATTGGTCAATAGCTGTGATAAAACACGGCTATGACCGCTTCACCCAACGGTTCTATTTAAATGTGCCGTATGTGATAATTGAGGTAAAAATATACAGAAAATGAGCTACACGCATCAAAAGAATGAGAAGAAATAAGTACAATGATGTCATTAAAAAACTGGCAAGTTATATTGCTGCCGAGATATAAACCTAAATTAGCATGCTAAATTACTAGCCCCGGCCCAGCAGGTGTCGTAATACCAGTTTCGGCCATGGGAGGCGGTATGCGGGTGGGCAACATAAACACCAGCCAAACTGCAATAGACGAGTAAATCGATGCGGCTTGTTAGTGTACTTGAACCTGAAGTCAGTAATGTGGAAATACAGCCCACTACTACATTTCAGTTCAGGGGAAGAGTTCAAAATATGATTGGTCGACATCATGCATGAGGAATAGATTTTGTTAAGTTGTAGCATATTGTATCTTTCAACAGTGTTCATGTTCTTTTACCATTAGCTAGTAGAGATGATCGGTTCACGTGCGCTAGGGATCTGTGGTATAACATGTACAAGCGCCAAAAGGGTATTTATTGTTTGAATTGCGTAATAAAATTGACAGAATCTGAGAGCTTAACTAACCTGCTTGCTAAGTGTCAATAGCGTGTGTCTCACGGTAAATTCGTGAGAGTTTGCAGCTCTGAATGGCTCTAGCTTGATCAACATCAGCCAATGCTGTCTGTCAAATTAATTCAAACTAACAATAAAAGTGTTAAATGAACAAAACGAATACCGTAAACTTAAAATAATAGCCCAGGGTTTAATTTTCCCATATATCGTCGAAATGCACCAGCTTGTTTTTGAGACAGGCGTCTCTTCATCATTTAGTGTTGAGATGTTGTTCATTGAGTCTCTGATCTCTAAAAATCTCCAAATGCTCCACGTGAAACTGCAATCTTCCAACCTTTCACTATCGATGTCAAAAGATTTGAATAATATGTGCGAGAAAGACAGAGCAAAACAACGCTCTCTTGTGTTGTTTGAAGACGTGAGTGCGCGTGGCTGCGGCACAACTCACTTTCTGGAGGTATACTGCCCCCATCTGTTATGGAAAATGGAATGTTTTGATTTTTAATTCCAGATGGCACCTTTAATCACTGCGCAACAATCCCTATGTTGTTTATATTTGAGCTTTCATGCATATTACACATTTGAACGTTGTTGCTGTTCACGAGTCGGGGACTATTTTTTTGCTAGCGGAAGGAAGGCTTTTAGTGATTTTACTTCATGAAAGTTGCACTAATACATTTTTTTTCACTTTCATTTTTATTGTGTGGTAACCGTTTTATAAAAGCAATAAGGGACTAGAGGCAAGTCCTGTATCGTGAATAAGTAACGGATAGCAGAGGAGAGAACTGCTGGAGAACAGCAGCTCATTTGCATTTAAAGATACATGCAGGAAAACAGCATGTTTTTCCTTCCATTCAAAAATGGGGCATTTACAACATGATATAATAACTGATCTATGGGGTATTTTGAGCTGAAACTTCAGTCATATTCTGAGGACACCCGAGATTACATCTTGTAAAAAGCGGCACAATACTGTAGGTCCCCTTAAATGCATCCTTGTTGAATAAAAATCTTTATTTCATTAATTACTCTTAATGAATATAGTGTACATTTTTTATGATTTTTTAAAATGTATTATCTTCATTTGCAACTTTAATATAGATTTCATGATTTTTTTACACTTTCTGAAATAAGTCCAGAAACCAAAGCAAAGAACTCAACCTCTATTGTGAACTAGATACAGTAAATGCAGAAATGCAAAGCGTCACCTTCACTGGAGAGGAGCAGCGGGCGCACCGGAGCAGTGGAAATGAACATTCTGCCATTTGGAGTCCCGACGGTGCCAGACGCGAGTCTCCTCTGATTGGCTGCTGCGCGGTCGGCCCTGGCCATCCACAAACTGGGTGAGGCGGATGTAGGCGATGCAGGCGGCGTCTTCTCCGATCAGGTGCACATGAGGGTTTAGGATGGTGGTGTGGATGGGCTTACTGTTCTTGGAAAGCACTGTAGAGAAACACACAAGCATGGAGAAAGATCACATGCATGGTGCTGTGAATTACACATAACTGATTCATTTATGTTAGTCCTTTTCACACTTACAGTTCTCAAAGTAGAATCTATGGAAGTCCATCCCCTCAACTAGGTTCCCCAAAGCCTCGGGTTCAAAGGAGGTCAGTCCAGGGTCACAGATTTTCCTGTGACAATGAATCATCCCATTGTGTATTTTTATTATTATTATTCATGTAGCTGCTATAAACATGCGGACAGTTTAACTAACTTGCTCAGTGAGGCTCTCTAATTAAACATTTGCTCCACAATGAGAGTACAACCGCCTGTAGAAGACCTACTAATAATGCCTGCTATATGGCGTTTTTCCACTGCATGGTACGGTTTGGTACGACTCACTTGTGCCGCTTTTCCACTGTATGGTACGGTACGGTAGGGTTCGGTACGAGCTCACTTGTGGCATTTTTCCACTGCATGGTACAGTTCGGTACGACTCAGTTGTGGCGCTTTTCCACTGCATGGTACGGTACGGCTCACTTGTGGTGCTTTTAAACTGCATGGTACGGTACAGTGCGGCTCACTTGTGGCGCTTTTCCACTGCATGGTACGGTACGGCTTGCTTTAAATGGCTCTGTCGAGGTTTCAAGAGTACTGATACTAAAATGTGACGTGAACACAATGCAGATCACTGATTGGTCAGAGTCACAACAGAATCGTCACTACCAGCGTCATTGTATTTGCGAGACATCTAACTCGCTAAATTTAAATAGCCAGTAACAGCCACCGCTGTAAACTACTTGCTTGAAACTACTTGAAGAAAAAGAAAGAAAACTTCCAAAAAAGAAATGGCTGAATCGTGGTCAGTGGACAAGTGCAGACGTTCCTAACTGTTACGGTCAGTCTATAATCCCACCCACTTTGACGCGGTACTAACTGCAGTGGAAAATCAAACTGCGCTAAAGCGAACCAAGCTGTGCTGAGTCGTACCACACAGTGGAAAAGCGAAGCGAAGTTAGCCGAACCGTGCCGCGCCGAACCATACCGAGCCATACCAGCAGTGTAAAAGCGAAGCGAGCCGAACCGTGCCGGACCGCACTGAGCCGTACTAGCAGTGGAAAAAGCGCCAATAGTGTCCCTTGTGGCAACACTGAGAATGCAACACAACATAAAAATGCAAGACATCTGGCATGAGTAACTAGCTATAGAATCATTTGCATTCTTGTATTTGTACAGAGCATGTTTTGGGCCATGTGGGTTGTGTTTGCGAGAAAGCATGAGGTAACGTGACGCATAGGCCTCAAAGTCCCCATTATTGATGGCTTCTATCAGCTGCTCCGTGATCTTGATGATTTCCTGCTTGCGTGCTGTAAAAGAAAACAGACACAATCAAGCTAATTAATCCCACACTGGTCTCAACATTTTTTCATGCAAAATTTTGATTTATGAAAAAAACTTAAACATTTTATTTATTAGGAATATTTTACTCTTTACATTAAAAGACATACAGTATGTACATCGAAAACAATTTACAATTAAAGGCTTCTATCTATTAGCTTTGAGATCTATATTTTAATGTACCCCCGAATAAATATACTTTTTAAACACATATATGCTTAAAACTGAGTAGCTCTTTCTGGAAAATATAGTCATTATTAACCTTGGTTTTGGTGTCAGTAGGTTTTTGAAAGAAGTCTCTTATTTTCACCAAGGCTGCATTAATGTGATCAATAGTAAAGTAAAAACATTTTAATATGCAATTTATTCCTATAATGTTACATTTTCAACGTCATTACTTCCGTCTTCAGTGTGCCATGAACCTACAGAAATCATTCTAATATGCTGATTTGTAGCAATCATTTCTAATTACTATCAATGTTAAAAACATATGTGCTGCTTAATATTTTGGTGGAAACCATGATACTATTCCTTTTAAGGTTTGATTTAAAATTGAAATCTTTTGTAACATTATAAACACTGTCACTTTTGATCAATTTCATGAGTCCATGTCAAGTACAAATATGAATTTCTTACCGACCCCAAATTTTTAATGGTCCTGCCCAACTTCCTGTTTCAATTGGAAATACCTTTAAGAATTTTTAGGCACAGGAAAAAAAGTGCATTCATGGATTCTTTTAAACTACAGACTAACAGAGCCAAAGCTAACTGTTCCTATTTGTTGTACATGAGAGGAACAGAGAAATGTCATGCTTTAGGAAGAGTGAACGCTCTAAAACACACACACGCACACACACACACACACACACAGGTCAGATCCTTCTGAGAAGATGAGAAAGGTTTAGTACTCCAGCTCTGCTGTGGACTTACCCAGTTTCTCAGTCATGGTCTTCAGTCTAGACCTTCATCCATTCTTCCTCAATTCTATGACTAAAATCCTCCTTCTTATAAAGTTTGTATCTTAACTTGACCACTGACACTTCATCTAATTTATCCGCACAGGAGCTAGTTGAGCTATTTCTGGACCCTTAGATAAGGCTTACTCCATGTTTCCTCTCCCTCCCTTCAGGGAGCTTAGTGGCCTCGACACGTCCTTCAGTTTCTCCTTGTCAATCTGACACTACAGACCTGATCTAAAGTCCCTGACTGGGGTTTCAGCTTTGATAAAAGTCCCACTTCTTTAAAGAGAAAACTGTACATATGGAAGTACATCAGAGCTGAAGCAGTTCTGTCACACGTTCACAAACTAGAGTCAGGAAAATGTCCCTTCTGATGTTTAAATCCTGCTCTTTCATCAGGGAAAACTGCCTCCCGCTACTTCCGAATGTCATATGTTGGTCACGGGGTTGATGGGAATTCTGACACATAAAATTCTAGTTACATAAAAAGAAGTTTGCAATACCGTGCTTTGTGCCTTCCTCTCAATATCAAAATGAGAACACAACAAAGGTGACAGCGATGAGAAAAGCCCAGTTAAGAAAGCATCTGATCATTGCAAACGTGGATATTTTTGCACCAGCTTTACAATTAATAGTTTTCAGTCTGTAATGTTGTGATCCATATACGGCGGAGGACGTTCTAAAACGATTTACGTGAAAACACATAAAGTGCCTTAAGTTACTAAAACAGTGATATTAAAAGATCACATTCAGTTTACACCTTACTGATTCATTCTATATACAGGTGAGCAGATGAGACTTTACATTAACACTATTGTTATATTAACACCGCTAAATGGTTAAAGGGATATTTCACTTTGAAATTAATTTTTGGTATGTTTTAGTTTACCTCAAGGGCATCCAAGATGTAGGTGTCTTTGTTTCTGCAGTTGTTTCAATTTTGAAATTTTTAGGTCAAACCGTTCTTGTCTGTCAGTCATATAATGGAGGTCTATGGTCACCACCTCAAAGAGCATGCACAGAGAAGTCCAAATTAAACATGATTTAATGATTTGTAAATGTAAGTACACATTGATGGCCTAAAGACACGAAACGAGCGGTTTGTGTGAGAAAATGAACAGTATTTATATCACTTTTACCTCTAACCACAGCCACGTCCAAGTGATTTTGAGGGCACGGGCCCTTTCTGGCTGTGGTTACAAGAGGTAAAAACAATATAAATACTGTTCGTTTTCTCACACAAACCGCTCGTTTTCGTGTCTTAGGCCATCAATGTGTACTTACACGAGTCATTAAATCATGTTTAATTTGGACTTCTCTGTGCATGCTCTTTGAGGTGGTGACCATAGACCTCCATTATATGACTGACAGACAAGAATGGTTTGACTTAAAAATATCAAAATTAAAAATACTGTGGAAACAAAGACACCTACATCTTGGATGCCCTCAAGGTAAGCTAAAACATACCAAAAATTGAATATGTCTTACTACATTAGTACATGGTACAAATTTGGTAAAAAGGACAGGCTTTTTTTCTTTTCAGTGAAGGAAAGTCTTGTTTTGCCCTCAACGTGAACGTTTTAAATGTGTGATGTCGCATGAAAACTACTAATTTAACACTCCAGTCAAGTTGTGCCACAATGATGTATATAGCACTTACTTTATATGATAGAATGTTTAAAGTCAGCATGAAATATAAGTTGCGATTGCCTTTTCTTCCGTATTTTGGCATATATACACGTTTTTTTCTTTCTTTTTTCTATGATCTCATGTGAGTGACAGGTTGTCCCGCCCTCATGCCAAAAACACATCATCAGAAAAGAGAAGTAATCGCAAGTGGGACGGGAATTTATTTTGATTAGCCCTCAAACCGTATTCACTTTATAGCCCTTAATCCTGTAATTGTGGACAAATGTGGGCACAGAGGACTCAGGTGTGATCCTAATTTTTATTTATTATAAATGTTATATCACTGTCTTCGATAAAGTTTTGTCGATCCATTTGTGGTGTTTTTTTTTATTTTGGGGGTATTTTTGAATTTATTTACTTCAAAAAGTACCATATTTTCTATGTAAATCATTTCTATGTAAATTAATTACTACGTAGTTTTATTTCTTTTTTTTTACTACATTCAAATATCATTCCAATAAGTTCTTAGAGCTAAAACCTAAAGATGAAGTGACTTTGCTGTCACCTGGTGTTTTATTTTGGCTTATTTTAGAATGCTCTAAATTACAGTTTTTCCCATTGATTTCTATGGATGCCCATTTTTGACACAAATACAAGATTAGGGAGTTTTGTTTTTTCACCCACTTAACATTGTAGAATTGAGTAAAAAAAAAATTGTCTGTGTTCAGGAGGCAAACTTAGGAAAAGTAGCCAAGTCTTGTACCGCGCAGATCAAGGGAAGTATTTTTTAGAAATAAATCAAACCTATTTTGCCCACATTTGTGCAGAATACGGTTTTAGGGTTAAAGATAATGAAAAAAAAACAAAAACCATGATGTGCATGGATAAATCATTTATAACATTGTAATATTATGGAATGGAATATGGAATTGTAATATTCCATAAATTTTTTTTTAAATGGTGACTTTACAGTATTAAACATGAAAAAACATTACTTTCTCTTCCAATTAGAATTACAGCTTCAATTTCTACTATTAAGCATCTCTCCAGTGAGTTCATGTTGTAAATCACATTAGGCCTCGACAAACTGAACAGAAGAAATGAACCAGAGGAGATTGAAATGAATCACAGCAAAGAAGGCGGAGCCCTATGATGAAATCACCACAGGCCAATGGTAGTTCGAAGGTGTTCATCAGCCGCTGCCAACTTTCCCATGAAGTTGGTTATAGCAAAGCTCATGAAAAAAAACTTGGTTTTGGCCTGAAATTTAGCTTTTAACTGACATCACACCATTTTGTCCTTCGATTGTCCAAGTATATCAAGTGCAATGTGAACTAGACTTTATGCTAAAAACACACTCACTCCACTATATACTCACTGTGGACAGACACAGAGGGGGCGGGGTCGGGGGGGTGGAGGGCTGGGAGGGGGGCAGAGGTATGGGAGGAGGTCGACTCGGCCTGAGCTTGCGGGACAGGTGCGCGGCCCACACTGCTCAGCCAGGATCTGTGAACCGGGCTGAGTGGGTCGGAAAGGGAAGAAAGCGTTAACCCATCGTGAAAGACAGAGAGATGGAGAACATGTCAAAAGATGAAAAGGAAATGAATGACAGCGGCATCAGACAAATAACAAGGTGCATGGGGCCAATTGCGTCTGACTGAAGGGGGTATGCGTCAATAACAAGGGTAAGCGGTCACCGCTTGGGCGCGAATGACAGCATGAACAGGGTCCAACATTAAAACTTCGCATTTTTCTTGTTAATTACCTAAGGGAATAAATTAAACATCATGCACATTCACATTATAATAAGTTAGCCTAGAAAAAGCTTTAATAGGCATGGAGCAGGTCGGCTCATGGGGCCTGACATATTAAGAACATACAGTATGACTAGCTGAATACTACTCACTTTATCCCAAAATCCCAACTTTATCCTACAACTCCCCTGTTACTAGAAATGTAAAAGCTATAATAAAACACTGTCCAAATCGCATAATAAGAACCATAGCGGACAGCTAAAAAATCTCTTTATTATTAAATTAAATTATTAAATGAACAATTAAACACATCATAGATTATCAATATTATTAATAAATCAGTCAAATAAATAATTCATTACTACAAAATAAAAAGATTTTAAAAAACACATTATTAAATGATTAATAAATTAAGCTTTTAATTTAACGCTTTAACTAAAACCATTTTAAATTCAGTTAGTTTATTCAATATTTAAATATTAAAATGAAAATGATTATATAAAAACAGATCAATATTACTATTAATTTAAAATCATTAAAACGAACAGTTATTAATTTAAAATACTTTAATTCTTAAATGCACATTCATGATTATTGTTATTAAAATTAATAATGTTAATATTAATTATTCATATTATAATTACAATATTAACAATTATAAACTATAATTCAACTAAATAACGCAACAGCCAAAAAGTTGCTTGTGGACCCTGTGCATGAGCATGATAGGTGGGGTCTGCAGGGGGCGCTGTACTCACTCTGCAGGACGGGGGTCTGTGGAGGGGACTGGGTGGAGAGAGCAGCTGCTTCAGTATCAGGCCCGGTCAAGGGTCCTGAGCCCCTGCGGGCGCAGCCCAGGATGTCGGTCAGCTTGGTGGCTGTTCACACATCGGTGGGGTGATAATGATGACCGATGGCAGGTGGGAACAAGATGATACTGAATGATACAGATTCATCCAAACTCATGCATCTTAAAGGCACAATATGTAAGATTTTTGGATTAAAATATCCAAAATCCACTAGAATATATTTTGCTGATTTATGTACTTTACCAGTATCTGCAAACGTTTTTTAACAATGTTTAACCAGTGTAATGGCTCGTGTCATTGCGTCGCCTCTTAAAGAGCCCCTATCATGGATTTTTGAAAATGACTGTTCATATGGTGTGGACTATAGCTCTGAGGGAATGAAAACATCCGCAAAGATTTATATCTGAAAGTGCACCGTATATAAAGTTATTGTCTTTCAAAAGTGAGAGTCGACTCTGAGTCTATGAAATGAATTGTTTTTGAAACGAGTCATTAGCTGGTTCGTCGTGACGTAGATACATACTGGCCGCGTGCAGACGTTAGTGTAAACTTGAAGTCTATACATTCAAATACTTCATCATAGCATCATGTGGAGAAAGACGCTGTGTTCTACAATGCAAAGATAGTTCAGCCACTTTGTTTTTATTTACCAGGGACGAGCATGTGAAGAATCGGTGGTTAGAGTTCATATTTGCAACGACACCACAACAGTATAGTCCGATTGTGTTCTCATCATTTTAATTACGAATCGTTCAAAAACATAAATTCAAATGTGGATTCGCAAGCGGTTGTTCCTGAAGGAGGGCTTAGTAACTTACTTACCCAGTGTATATGGAATCAGCTTCCTCCTATGAATCACAACCTGTAAGTATTATTAATAATTGTTGCTTTTATGGGTTTTGAACGATTTTTTAGCGTCGGGCGCGAGGAGGGAAGGCGCAATAAGTATGTGCATGCGCGTGTGTGTGTGTGTGTAAGTTACACTCAGCGCAGCTTCTAGGTCTCCAATGTAAATTTTTTTTAAATATGTGAAATGTTTGTCGTTGTTATTGGAGTTGTCATAAAGAATAGAGCATCTTGTAGTACTGCAGTGCTTTATCAATATGTTTATGCGTTATGCTAACAAACAATAACTGACTGGGTCATCTGACCAATCACCGCCGATTAGCGTCACGCAAAGGAGTGGTTTGGAAAAATGAGTCGTTGTACGAATACATGAGCAAATCAGTTAAAAATAAATGCATATTATAAAACAAATAAAGTGTTTATCCTCGCATGCATGTTAAACTGTTTTTGGGAACTCCTAAAACAAAAATAGGAACATTTCAAATGCTATGATAGGGGCTCTTTAATGATGTCATATTCGCGTTACCGGTTTTACTTCCGTGAAATACGTGGAAACACCACAGACGCTTTTATATATTACGTGTTTTATTAGACATGTTTGGATGCCTTTATTGATAGAAAACGAATCATTGTTATATAGCTCAACACTTTTAGCCTAACAAGTATATAACTATAGATGTTATTCAATCTATAGTTATACATCAATGTTTGCGCGGCCATATTGTTGACATAGAAACCACGATATATGATTATATAGCAAGACGTGACGGCAGATTTGGAGGATGGAGAAACAACTAACGTTAATTACCCACGGCCTTATTTGTCCAAGTTCAATCAGTATTTTTGAGAAAATTTTCTACATGCAATTTACGTTGGATGTATATTTCGTTCTTGTAATGTTCTAGGCTTTTTGCTGCAATTTTGCACTTTTGACAAACAGTCTGAGATATTTGAGAGTTGTGAGTAATAAAACAATACTCTTTGAAATCGTAATTGCATTGCCTTGTTTTAAACACTAAATATTTTACTGAAAACATTCCTCAGACACTAATTCAATTTATAATATACGTTGTTCAAAAAAGCAAAAGTAGTTTCAATGTAGCTAGCTACTTTTTGATAGTAACTTGAACTACTTTTCTAAACGGGTAGCTTGACTGTAGTTTAACTACTTTAACTTACGAGTAGCTTGTAGCTCGTCAAACTACAGTTTTAGAGTAGCTTCCCCAACACTGCTGTGGCATATAAGCATGATAAAAACAGCCAGGTAAGATGTCCCGGGCTCTTGGCGCGCCCTGCTTCGCGACACCGTGAACGTTGATGAAACTTTGAAGTCCTGTCAGATTTTCCATTCGACTGCGGAGTTAAAGACGACACCTCCCATGATTCCACACTCATTCACTGTATCATCAAGCTACACCTTTGTTACTGTTTTAAAGTGAAACTTACGCACTGTGCCTTTAAGGGTGTGTGTACAGGTACTCTGGATGAGTGCATGTCATTACATTTGCTAGGGGCAGCGGACGGGAAACAGCAGGGAGCTGATCAGCAAGAGATAGGCCCTGTCCCAAAGGGCACATTTCGTTTGCATTTTTGGTCTTGTGAAACCGTTAAGTCCATGAGACCGTAGGTGTCCCATTTGTCACTTTAGGTTTCTGAAGGGTGCTCACAAACGCCCCCCTTTGCACCCTCGATGCGCACTTTGCCGGACTTATAGGAAGGCCGTGAGGGCTTATCGTGGCATTTGGGACAGGGCCAAAGTGGGTTCATTAAAGGGATATTTACATTTTCAACAGCCTTAGCTATCTGGATGCCCCGGTGATCAAACCCCTTTCTGTAGGGCTTCAGGAAAGAGATGTTCAAAGGCTTTTATCACACTTATTAGGGGTTAAAGGGATTAGTTCATCCAAAAACGTAAATCCTGTCATTTTTACTCCAATTCATGTCATTCCAAAATCATAAAACATCAAACATAAAACAAACTTTTAATGAAACCTGAGAGATTTAAGTCCAGGTAACCAAAAATTAAAAGATCAAATAGGTCATAAAGGCATGTAAAATAAATCCATATGAATCGAGCGGTTTAATCCAATTCTTCTGAAGAGATACGAACGCTTTATACGATATTTATAAGTTTTTTTTTACAAATATATATATATATATATATATATATATATATATATATATATATATATATATATATATATATATATATATATATATATAAATATATATAATGATCAGCATGATTGACCAATTTCAATCTCACAAATTTCAATTTCACAGAATTTGGATTAAACCATACATTTTTGGTATGTTTTAGCTTACCTCAAGGGCATCCAAGATGTAGGTGTCTTTGTTTCCACAGTAGTTTCAATTTTGATATTTTTAGGTCAAACCATTCTTGTCTGTCAGTCATATAATGGAGGTCTATGGTACACCACCTCAAAGAGCATGCACAGAGAAGTCCAAACTGAACATGATTTAATGACTAGTAAATGTAAGTACACATTGATGGCCTAAGAACACGAAACGAGCGGTTTGGGTGAGAAAATGAACAGTATTTATATTATTTTACCTCTTGTTACCACAGCCACATCCATGTGATCTCTCGCGCGTGTACGTCACTCATTGTTTACACAGAGATTTCAGAAGCGTTACCTTTCACTGTGAAGATCTAAACATGTTTAGATATACAGGAAATCGCAATTGAAGATTTCAATACATCAACAGACAACGTTGAATTTTTTCCGCAACCGCACGGCGAGATCGTTTCCGGTGCTTGCGCAGACCGAAGCGCCCGTGGCCTTATGATCACTTGGACGTGGGCTGTGGTTACAAGATGTAAAACAATATAAATACAGTTTGTTTTCTCACACAAACCGCTCGTTTCGTGTCTTAGGCCATCAATGTGTACTTACATTTACGAGTCATTAAATCATGTTTAATTTGGACTTCTCTGTGCATGCTCTTTGAGGTGGTGACCATAGACCTGCATTATATGACTGATAACAAGAACGGTTTGACCTAAAAATATCAAAATTGAAACTACTGCGGAAACAAAGACACCTACATCTTGGATGCCCTTGAGGTAAGATAAAACATACCAAATATTTATTTAAAAGTGAACTATCCCTTCAAACCGCTTGATAATGACGCCTTCATGACCCGTTTGGAGGTTTAAAATTTAGTTACCTGGACTTTCAATGGAGAGACAGAAAAGCTCTCAGGTTTCATTAAAAATATCTTCATTTGTGGTATAAAGATGAATGAAAGTTTTATGGGTTTGAAATGACATGAGGGTGAGTAAATGATGACAGAACTTCTTGAATGAACTATTCTGCAGCAACTCTTGAACAGTCTTCTACGCCACACATCCCTATTGATTAATAAAGCAGAAAGACCACAGACAGCATTGTGCAAATTACACTAGACCTCAAACTGTCTGTTATTACCCAAATGGATCATCAACCCATACTTTCACATTTATAAATCACCTCAAGAGGAGCAAAACTCAACTGTAAGCGGTTTATTTTTCAGGGATTTGCT
>JAQIUQ010002894.1:65000-102500 GCA_030378365.1 Hybognathus amarus | reverse complement strand
CTGTGTCATCAATATTTTTCGCTTTTCACTTTTTTAATTTTAAATAGTGTGTAATGTTGCTGTTGGTGCATGAACAGTATCTGCAAAGTTGCAGCGCTGAAAGTTCAGTGTAAGCAGAGATATCGTCTTTTAAAAATCAGGAAGTATAATTGCCTACAAAAACGAACTCGATTGGGACTACAGCTGGGTTATGGTACGTCACTAACCCACACATTTGCATCAACCCCTCCTCTCAGAATATGCAGGAAATGGCATGCGCATTTTCCTGAGGCACGTCGAGTTGTCGAGTGTGTTGTTCATGCAGCTGTCAGGTCTTCTGTGTTCGGGCTTCCCATGAACGCTATTCTTCCTCAACAATGGATACAATTTATGTTTGATTATGTTCCTGAAAATGACGATCGTAATCTAGCGAGTTCAACATCGGATTCAACAAGAAACTGTTACTAAAACATGAAGCAGTTCTGACTTTAAAACCAGAGGCAGCCGTTGTTGGGCCACAATCTGTAAGTAGGATAAGACTTAATAATTTTAAATGTATTTGCATGTATAATTCAAGACGTAGCCTTGTGTTTTATTTTTTTCAAATGCCAGTGCTGGCTTTATAGCCACTACTAGTTAGCCTATGCTATTTTGTGTCAACGACAAACGCGTACAAACATTATGGACCTGAATTTTCTATAAGTACTAATGTTTGATAAATATTTTTTCTATTTTTATATGCTTTATGACGTTATTTTAGATTTGATCAAGAACGTAAACTTGCCAACGCTGTTTGAGTATAACATTAGTAGCCAGTCAGTTGCTATTGATTGCCAGTCAGATGCTATTGATGTAAAACAAACGTGTATAAAGTTAAAAAATGTAGCAAATGATCATTCAGGAAATGTTTATTAAGAGCCGTGTGTGGTGAGGTTCTGTTTGACTCTTCATCACGGCTTTCTCGATCTGATTCTGCCTCGAAACTGATACTGCAGTTTGACACATGTTTACATCTGGACCGGAGCTCATGACTTGCCCGTGAAAGGTAATGGGCGTAATCTTCGGACAACGGTGAGCGACAGTTTAGCCAATCACAACACACCGGCCCAAGCGAAACCAATCTGAGCCCACTGTCCGCGTTCTGAGGGAGTGTTTTTATAGAATCAGGAAGTGAACCGCTCGTTCAGGGGACAGAGGAGAACGCGGCTTACAATAAAGGTGAAGTTTATGAAAAATAAGACTTTAAAAAAAAGAAAAACCACTGAATATCTATGTTATATTGCACCCCATAAACACAATCATGCAAAGAAAAAAGCAGTCAACCCCCCTTTAAGTTTGATAATTAATTTGCTATGTCATGTTTGTCTCTAGTAATGTCAAGTTGTCATGAACAAAAGACTCTGACAGGCTGATGACTGGATTGGTTTATGTCAAGGTGTCAGAAGAAAGACATCTCAAACAATGTCATATTTGCATTAAAAATGTCATAACTGAGCCAAATGACACTTAATGACAGTTGTCATATAAATGCATAAAACTTTCTTGATATTCATAACATGTCATGATTACAAAGGTGTCATGTTAGTCTTATGCACACCCTTCAAGTAAAGTGTTACCACTACTTTTAAATTCTAATATTTCATAAAATTACTGCTTTTACTTTATTTTCTGATACAATAAATGCAGCCTTGTTGAGCATTAAGATTCTTCTTTCCAAACTTTTCAGCAGTGGTGTAATTTTTCTTTTCTTGCAAATGTGTCATTAAATGAGGTGAAAATGTATTCTGAATGCAGTTTCAGAGTTATTTCTGCTTAAAACCATGTGCATATTGACTGGCATGGGTCAAATGAATAGACTGAACCAGTTGGTTTCACTGTTTTAACTGAAACAATTAACATTGAACACTGTACTAAACCCCACGACTCTTTCTCAAACACTTTCCCAACTTGATGGTTGAGTACATGCTCACTCACAAACCCAAAACAACAACCTTGCTCGCACCACAGAATAAAGAGACTGGCGACAGACGACAGAAGCAGAGAGTAGGAAGAGAAGAGTGGAGGATGAAAGAGAAGAGGATGAGGAAGGATGTACCTTGATCCCATCCGCTGGCTCAGTGCTGACAACAGCTGGCCTCAGGCTCCTGAAAGAGAGAGGAGAGAGAGAAAGAGGAAGAGGAGGAGACAGCGAGAGAGAGAGAGAACCAGAGGGGAAAAGGACGAAGACAAAATGAAGAAAATGGAGGTGAGAGATGGCACAGAGATTAATCAGGTGTTAGCAAAAAAAGAGAGAAATGTAGAGTCACATGAGTCTCAGTTAAAGCGAAGAGAGGAGGAGGAGGAAGATGATGGAGGTTATTAGTCAGAGAAATAGCGAAGGTCAAAGCCCAACATCTGAAGCCAGTCCAGAGATGTCAACGCATTTAATCCCAGAGTTTACTGAGGAGCTCAGCAAATCCACAACTTCTTGAATAACAATTTAAAGTGCCCCTATTATGCTTTGTAGGATATTACCTGTCATGTAGTGTGTGATATGTAGCTGTGTGTGAATGTAACAGGTCTGCAAAATTTCTTAAGATGATAAATGAGAGTTACTGTAAAAAATAAAATTTGGGGCACACTTTAGTTTAGGGTCCAATTCTCACTATTAACTTACGGACTTTTCCTTCGAACTCCTAATTACTGCTTACTAATGGGCAATATGCACACATAAGTTCCGCATTTTACGCAAGGATGCTCGTCAGTTTCCGGTCGGGGAGATTAAAGCAGAGGAAAACCGGGGAAAACAGGATTATGGCAGAGTTTACAAAATTTTACCGTCCTCCTGTCTTTGAAATGAATCTTTCATACGTTTAAATGTAATTTTATATATAGTTATGTTTATTTAATATAATTTTTAAAAGAAGCATAAACACAACGAGGGGTGTCTGTTTAGTCTGTTTTTGTGACTAACGTTTCTTTATTATAGACCATTTTGCAAGATGTAAACAACACTGGTCCAGAAACACTTCCTTTTCAGTTTGTAACTGTTTTCTTTATTTCACATGTAAAGACAACATCTTAAAGATGTTTGTTTAACTTTTTAATTCAGTTTTAAATGTTCTGTTGGTTGTATTTTATCCCAGCTTTTATGTAGTGTTAAAAAACTGAAACAGGAAGTGCTTCTGGACCAGTGTTGTTTACATCTTGTGAAATGGTCTATAGCCATAGAGTATAAAATTCAATATAAATTCTCGAGTATTGTGTTGGACTCTCGATTGGCGGAAGTTCTCGAGCATCCTTATATCTTCACCGGAAATACTGCCGATGCATAGAGCCCAGCTCTAAGGAACACTATATTGAGTCCAACATTTAATTTAAATTGATAAAATTGTACGTTTTAGTCACATTTTCGCAGTTTCCCCTATTAAATCCAGTCACGCAGCAGATCTTTTGCCACTCGGTCAGGCTGAAAGGGGGTTGTTCCGGCGGGAAAGTCACGTGAATGCATTCCCTCTATTGGGTGGATTAAGGCGATACACTGCAGGTGAATAGGATAAAAAATTTAACTTACAGATGTAACCATGAAACTTTACCAGTTGATTACTCGCATAAATGGGAGAAGAAAATGTATTGCACGTTTTCTGTAATTTTATGTTTAAATATGCTAATCAGGCTATATCTAATTAAATATGTGCTAATTTGCATATATTTTGAAGTGACGAATATGACCATTGAAAAAAACAAGGTTCAAAATTATGTTTGCATTGGTTGATATATTCAATGAAACATTTTCAGAGGGGATTATGAATATCTCCTTTGTTACCCTGTAAATCAGGAAATACTGCCAATAGCCTTAAAAAATAGATTTCCACCCTATTTTAGGCATAAAATGTCATATAAATCAGGGCCAAGAGTGATATATCAACCAATCCCTGTCAACAAACCTTCACAATATAGTTAGGAATAAGTTTGGTTTATGTAGGTGCTAAAGAAGTGGAAAATCATCACTAGAAGTGTGAGAAAAACTTCATTTTGAGAAAACGGCCTTTAAAGGGATAGTTCGGCCAAAAATGATATTTAAACCATGCATTACTCACCCTCAAGCCGTTTGAGATGCATATGTCAATCTCGTTTCAGACGAACACATTTTCAGTTATTTTAGAAAATGTCTTAGACCCTTCAGTGGATATAATGTGAAGAAATGGGTCCAGCTCCTTCAAGTCCCAAAAATGTGCATAAATCCTTCACAAAAGTCATCCATCCGGCTCCTGGGTGATAAACGAAGGCCTTCTGAGAGTAATTGTGCGGTATTGTTGTAAAAAAATATACATATTTAAAACTTTATAAATGAAAATATCTGAATTTCTGGCAACGATCGCTGCGACGGTCTTACGCATCACGTGCGTTCACGGGTGATGGAAGTCGGCGTACGAGATAGGACGTCAGCGTAGAAACGTCGCGACGCTCACGCCGCCACGGTGGTTGCCTGCGCTGACGTCACGCCGACTTCCATCCCCGCGAACGTACGTCTACTCGTTGCCGGAAGTCAGATATTTTCATTTATAAAGTTTTAAATATGTATATTTTTACGACAATTACCGCATGGATTACCCTCAGAAGGCTTTCGTTTATCACCCTGGAGCCGGATGGATGACTTTTGTGAAGGATTTATGCACATTTTGGGACTTGAAGGAGCTGGACCCCATTTCTTCACATTATATCCACTGAAGGGTCTAAGACATTTTCTAAAATAACTGAAAATGTGTTCGTCTGAAACGAGATTGACATATGCATCTCAAATGGCTTGAGGGTGAGTAACGCATGGTTTAAATATCATTTTTGGCCAAACTATCCCTTTAAAGATTTTTATGGGATTGCGCATTGAGTTAAATGGCCCATTTTACTTTCATGATTGGTTGCTGATAAACAGAAAAATGACCATATTTGGATCTGACAGCATTGAAGAGGAGAAAGAGCGCTTTCTAACAGTGTGTGCGATGACAGGGTGAGGGATCGCGATCACGTTGCACTGGGATGATTATGGCGTGTTCACACCAAACACAAATAGAGCGTCAAAGTACTGCGTCTAGTTTGATGCTTGAAACATTCGCTCGAGTTCAAATTTTTTAACTTGCGCGGAAGACATTCGCGGCAACCACGCTGCCCAATTCGCGTCATTCGCAACGCCCGGCGCAAATGATGCATCTATTCGCGTCTTTGGATTGATTTTGTATGTAATCTACTCGCGCAAATAATAAAATTCACGTTTGGTGTGAACACACCATTAGAATGCCAACTTTTGAGGAATTTAGGCAAAATCTACACACGCAAACAGACAAAGTGTAGTAAAATAAAGACCTAAATGTGTATTTTGGAGTCTGAAAGACGACATGTTATTGAAGACAAATAGCCAAAAATCTCAAAATTGACCAGTGAAAAAAACTATTTTTTTGCCTGCCGTGTCTTCGCCTTAAGGTTTTAGAACATGGTCAAGCAGAATAATGCATTAATATGTGCTTTAACCAGCCAATATCCTAGTAATATGCATGCTAATAAGCAACTAGCTAATAGTGAGAATTGGACCCTAAACTAAAGTGTTACCCACATTTGCATAATGCCCGGCTGTGATCTTCAATGGCTGCCCACAAACATCATCTACTTTGACCCTCAAACACTGCAGTTGTAGCTGAGACTGGAAGAGTTTGGTTTGTGTTGTCGTCATGTTTTCTGCACTGTGAAGCAAATCTACTTTGGAGGACTCGTGCTGGATTTGATACGGTAAAACTGACACCATCGCTACTGTTCGCATAACTGTGTGTTAAGTGCTGAGGTAGATCTGGAGACTCGAAGTTCAAGTTATGGTAATAGGTGTTTCATTTCCTGCAACCGGTTAACCAATCACAATAGACTGGGTCATCTCATCTGACCAATCAGAGCAGAGGAGGCTCTCAGAAAGGTGGGGTAAGAGAGACTGAATCCTTTATCAAACTGTTTCAGACACTGAGCTGATGCTGCATTGTATTCTGAGAAAATTAAAGTGTTTTTTGAGCTTGGATGCATGTAAACTTACTGCGGAGACTCCAAAACAAAATTAGGAACCTTAAATATGGCATAATTAGGGCACTTTAATGCCAAGTGCTTTCATTTTGAAACAAAACATATATAAAATCACAAAGATATAGATCCAGTTAAACAGGCTAGACTCGTGCACTAACAGCCTTTTAACAGAGTTTTGCTTTTTAAACTTAGAGTAGTTTTTAAAAAAAAAAACATTTGCTGATAATTTACTCACCCCCATGTCATCCAAAATATCCATGTCTTTCTTTCTTCAGTCGAAAAGAAATTAAACTGCAAACTGTTCAAAGGGCTTTAAAATGATACCAGACGATGAAACAGTAATACATAAATAAAAATAATCACTGCAAATAATCACAATGTTGCATTTCAATATTTATAAATCATATATTCATCGTCTGGTGTCATTTTAAAGCCCTTTGAACAGTTTGCACTGAAACTGTCTTTTGGACCTTGAACTATTTGGTAAGTAGTAAAGTGCATTATATGGAGAAAAATCCTGGATGTATTCATCAAAAAACCATAATTTCTTATCGACTGAAGAAAAAAAGACATGGATATCTTGGAGGACATGGGGGTGAGTAAATTATCAGCAAAAGTTTTTTTTTAAAGTGAACTAATCCTTTAATAAAATGTTGAAAACCTGCAACTTAAGTAACCTAAAATGGTCTATAATTGCAACCGAATACTTAAGTCACACTTCAGACTATGTGTGAATATTATTGCATTACATCAGGGTTTCCCCTGGGGTTTGTGACAAATCATAAAAATGCCATATTTAAATAAATACATTTATAAAATAAAACACTTAAAAAAAGAGGAAATATTTGATTTGTTTAACTGCATGGACATCAGTCATCAGAGAGCTGTGAACTTGTTTTGTTAAATTAAATATCAAATAAATATCTTAGATCAACTGACAAAAAAGTTTGGAAATCCCTGCATTTTTCAAATTAAATTATGAAGATTAATAAGAAAAAAAATGAAATAAAACAAAATAATAATAGTAGTTTTTAGGAATGCATCGATATGACAATTTTGGCCAATATCAATAACCAATAATTCCTTATATTTGAAAGCCAATAACCGATATTTTGGCAGATAAATCTAAATCCAATTTTTTGGACAATTTTTGATTTTTCTCATTAAAAGCCAAGATACAAACACAATTATGATGTTCTTATTTTAATGTTGTGTAGCCAATATGACAGACTTGTGCTGCACATTTTGCACTTTAACTGGATTTTCCTTTTTTAATGTGATTTCAATCGTATTTCAAGCTATTTAAAAACATCATGATGAACAGTGCACATCTAAAGTGCTTTAGCTCAAGGAAATAATACATTATTTATCGGCTTTTATATATCGGCTAAATGTTCAGTGTTGGGCCGATGAACGATAACATTAAAAATGATCATATATTGGCCAGATACACGATAATGTGGCCGATATATCGTGCATCCTTAGTAGTTTTCAATTAAGTTAGCACAAGCACACTTTTCAAGCAAAGCATTTTACAAAAAAGGATTGTTAGGTATAAAATTATGTTATCAGTTTTTCAAATTCCATTGCCTTTTTATATTTTGTTATCTAATACATAACATTTGGACATTTTTGAAATGTGACTCAAGTGGCCACCTGTTTGGGGTCACTGCATCTCTCAAATATCAATGCAATTGTCAGGCTCTATAAAGATTATGCTAAAAATGGTTTACAAAAAACCTGAAATTAGGGTTTTATTAGACAATATTGTACTGGTTTATATCACACTTGATTCAGTACAATAATGAAAAAATGGCAAGCTTCCTTTTACAGTACAGTACTTACAGTGTTCTTACCTAGAAAGTACTGGCTAATATAAGGTAAGTACATGGAACAGGGGTAGGTTTAGGAGTAGCTTTAGGGTTACTACTAGTTATTAACCAGTAATTGTAGTTACTAAAATAAGTAGGCTACATAGTATTTACATGGGTAACTGGACTGTAAAAGGAACCGTTACCGAAATAATTTACTATACATCACACTTTACAGCATTAGTTCACATAAAAAAGCAGTAAAAATTTCACACACAAACACTTATATTTAAATGGAACATCATAATGAGTGTCAAACACAAAGAGCCAACGTCAAAGTTTGGTTGGCTTGCCATTGGTCCAAACACAAATGTAGTCCAAACAACGTCCATGCACACTCAACACTCATCTTTATGAAAACATGAAGCTAACTCTAAGCAACAAAATGCATCAAATCTGGACTATAAAATCGTTAACCATAACATTAACATTGTTTCGATGACAAAGATGAAGATACAGAGAAACACACAGCGTCTATGACAGGTGGCCTGAGACGGGCCAGACGCTGACACTGACGGACATGTGTGAGACAGGAGAAGGAAGCCAAAGTGACAGACGAGTCAGAGCGAGAGAGAACAGAGAGGAATAAGGAGGTAAATACCAGAGCAGGAGAAGGGGCGTTTCCTTTGGGACTGGTGACTATGCTGTTTTTCGCACTGTTTGACTGTGGCTGTGCAGAACACAAAACAGTGTTAAAGAGTGTCAGTGGGTGTTAAAGGGCGAGGTGACAGAAAGAGAAATACAGAGAGAGAGAGAGGAGGGGTGATAATGTGTTTAGTGGTGAGAGAGTAGATTGTATTTTAAATCATAATTCATAAACTGAGCTGTGGTCTTGGAGATACATTGGGTGCCCTTTGTTCATCATTTGTAAATTTAGATGAAACTCATAAAAGGTGTACTCCCATGTCCACATCACATTTTACCACAAAATTAAAAAATAATTACAATATCGCATTGTACTGATGGAAAATCCAGTTTTCAGCTGGTTTTACATGGTTTTCATGTGGTCCAACTTATCATTTGCTAGTCCAGATGGTTAAGCAATTGGACTACCAACCAGTGAGGATAAAGTAGACCATCTTAAAGGAATAATCCACTGATTTTTCATATTAAACTATGCTATTCCCTTAACTAAAACGAGTTGATACATCCCTCTGTCGTCTCAGGTGCGTGCACTCAATCGCTCTGGCGTGCGAGTACACTTTGATATCGCACTTAAAGGAGTAGTTCACTTTAAAAAAACTTTTGGTGATAATTTACTCACCCCATTCTTTCTTCAGTCGAAAAGAAATTAAGGTATTTCATGAAAACATTTCAGGATTTTTCTCCATATAATGGACTTCAATGGGAACCAAACTGTTCAAGGTCCAAAAGACCGTTTCAGTGCAAACTGTTCAAAGGGCTTTAAACGATTTCAGACGATGAATAAGGATCTTATCAAGCGAAACGATTGCTTATATTTACAAAAAAATAACAAAGTTTAACAAATTTTTTTGTTTAATTTGGTTCATTAAACGAACGAATGAACGAGTCTGACTCGGGAAAGATTCGTTCATTTTGATGAACGAACTTCGAATAGGAGAGTCACGAACGCGCATCACAAAACAGAGCAAGGCGAGCATTTGAGCTTATAAACATTTTTTTTTAAATGAGTGATCGTTTTCGCTTGATAAGACCCTTATTCATCTTCTGAAATCGTTTAAAGCCCTTTGAAGCTGCACTGAACCGCTCTTTGGACCTTGAACCGTTTGGTTCCCATTGAAGTCCATTATATGGAGAAAAATCCTGGAATGTTTTCATCAAAAACCTTAATTTCTTTTCGACTGAAAAAAGAATGACATGGACATCTTGGATGACATCGGGGTGAGTAAATTGACTGGATTTCATCAGCATTTTAGGGGGAGCGGGGGGTCGTTGGTAGGGGAAACACTGTAATTAAAAAAAGCGCAACGTTTTATTTTGTGTCACCGTCCTAGGTCAAGTTACTCTGCTCGAGTAACTGTATTTAAATGGGGAAAGCGTGGAGGTGTTTGGTCGCTTCTCTGCTTGGCCCATATTGAATGAACTGGGCTAGTTAAATGGTATCAAAGAGCGATTGATCACGGTATGTAATCAACTCGTCTTAGTTAAAGGAATAACATAGTTTAATGTGAAAAAACGGTGGAGTATCCCTTTAATAAAGCTGGTTAGAGCCAGACCACTGTTGTTGACCAGCAAAAAACAGCTTCACCAGCTTAAGATGCTATGACCTGTTTTCCAGCAAGCTGAATGAAAGCATTCAAAATAAAAATCAAAGTAAGCAAAAAGTTCTGAAAATCTGACTTGGTCCATTGTTTTCTTAGAGAAAGGACAACGGGAGTAAAGTCCTTATGAAGCTACGGGAAGTACAATCACAGACAACATCAGAGACACAGACGCAAGGAAGCGATGACGAAAAGCCAAACACAATCTAAAACACACACAACAAAGGTCAACATTGACTCGCTACAACCCTCCACATCATAAAGAACGCCAACACACAAACACTACGACCCTCACCTGTGTTTGAGGAGTCATTTAATGCCATCTGACCCTTTAAATCAATCGCTTGACATTTGAGCAAGAGAAGAATGAATATAGATCATTACAGAGGAAGAGTAGATTTATTCGACATTGTGCATTAAATGACACAAAAGGATGAGCAAATGAATGAATGGATAAACAGAGAGTGAGATGAGAAAGGGATGGAGGGATAAAGAGATTAGGATTAAATATCATTCTCACCATGTACTGAACGGTGGAGCTGGATTTCCGTTTCTGGGGTGGAAAGGAGGTGATGGAGGGATGGAATGAGAGAGTTAAATACATGTTATGATGAACGCTGAGATGAACATTAATCACACGGAAACGGACAGACATATGAGAGGAAGGAAGGTTGAGATGAGGTGAAGCAAGGTGTGGGTTTTTGGCAAGAAAGCAAACTTGTCTGGTGGATAAATGAGGTTTGGATGTGGTTTAATGTACAGAAGAGTCCTAAAGGCATTCTCTTCCCTCATCTTAACCTGCTGATGGAGTCAGGTGCAGGTGTTGACAGAACCGTTCCTCTATCTCTACACTCAGTGAGGTTACTTTAGAGGTTTGATAGACAGACAGAGAAGGACGGTAGATAGAAAGAACAATAGTGCAATAGATAGATAGAAGATAGAACGAACCAACAATAAATGAACAGATCAAATGATAAAACGATAGATAGAACGAATGACCAAACAATAGAATGATAGAAAAATGAACAAACAATAGAACGAATAGATAGAATGAACAAACGATAGACAGAACACACAAATTAATAAACTGATGGACAGATAGGTAAATGAACGAACAATAGGCAGAACAAACAAATAAATGATCGAACAAACCCCCCAAAAACATGATAGATGTAGATAGACAGATAGATATAGATAGATAGATAGATAGATAGATAGATAGATAAGATAGATAGAATGAACAAACAAATGAATGACAAACAAACAAACAAACGATAGATATGGATAGAATGAACAAACAAAGTGAATGAACAAACAACAAACAAACAAACAAACGAAACGATTGATAGATTTAATGAACAAATGTAATGAGCAAACAAACAAAACGATGGATAGATAGATGGATAGAAATAAAAAACAAATGAATGAACAAACAAACAAACGATTTATAGATTTAATGAACAAATGAATGAACAAACAAACAAACAAACAACGATAAATAGATAGATAAATAGATAGATAGATAGATAGATAGATAGATAGATAGATAGATAGATAGATAGAATGAATAAAACAAATGAATGAACAAACTAACAAACGATTGATAGATTTAATGAACAAATGAATTGAACTAACAAACAAAACGATAGATAGAATGAACAAACAAATGAATGAACAAACAAACAAACAAATGATAGATTTAATGAACAAATGAATGAACAAACAAAAAACAAAACGAATGGATAGATGGATAGAACAAAAAAACAAACAAATGATTGATAGATTTAATGAACAAATGAATGAGCAAACAAACAAAATGATGGATAGATAGATAGATAGATAGATAGATAGATAGATAGATAAGATAAATAGATAGAATAGAATGAACAAACAAATGAATGCACAAACAAACAAACAAATGATAGATTTAATGAACAAATGAATGAACAAAACAAACAAACAAAACAAACAAAGCGATATAGATAAATAGATACGATAGATAGAGAAATAGATATATAGATAAATAGATAAAGATAAATAGATAGAATCAAACAAACAATTCATAGATTTAATGAACAAATAAATGAACAAACACAAACAAACAAAGACAGATAAATAAATGAATAAATCAATAGATAGATAGATAGATAGATAAATAGATAGATAGTATGAACAATCAAATTAATTAACAAACAAAACAAATGATTGACAGATTCAATGAACAAATGAATGAACAAAGAAACAAATAAAACAAGAAGAAAAGAATGAACAAACAAATGAATGAATGAACAAAGAAACACACAAAACGATTAACCAAGTGATAAAACAATAGAATGAACAAATGATAGACAGAACAAACAAATGAGTGAATGATAGATAGATAGATAGAGTAAATAGATAGATAGATAGATCAGATAGATAAGATCAATAGATAGATAGATAGATAGATAGATAGATAGGATTCATTCAAATTGATAGTTATGACTTGAACTTGTATCCATCTACTGTATATTTATTGTCATCTTTTACTTCCTGTCCATTTCATTAATCTGTATTTCTTTGAACTGAACTTGTGTTTGTGGGGTCTCTACGAGTTAAACCATGATCCTCCATGCATCCCCTCACAATTCATCCCGCGGTGACGCTCTTCAACGTACCGCAGAACGAACGGCAAGACAGCAAGAAAACGAGAGCGCGGAAAAAGGAGGGAAATGTCAGAATGGAGGAGTGTGTTAAGCCAGTTGCTAAGCAATGAGTGAGGAGCAGTGGAAGGGTCTATTTCTGTCTCCCGGTTCCCTGGGTTCAAACCGCCAGCTATTCCTGGAGCGAGAGCTACGTTCCCATTCGAGGAGGTCCACCCTGCGGCTCTCTCACACTCATATCACTGGATTGGGGATGATGTTGTGGATCTAAAGTGAGGCGTGGGAGGAGGAATCATGGAATGATTGGCAGAGAGACTGAAAGTGGCTTATTAGCACAGTCGGGGTGATGAAAGATCACACCTGCCCGAGTGGAGAATGAGAGCGCTGGGAAAAAAGATTCCTATTCCTGCCACAGGTGCAGTTCTGAGATCCACTCGGCGAGATAACAGGAAGTGAGCTCAGCTGAGGATGAGAACACAGTCTGACTGGAAAAGCTGATGGTGGGCGGCGAGCCGAGCGGATTCAGACTGTAGACCGTAGTGAAATGTATTGGTCACTACAATATCGTTCAAAAGTTTGGGGTCAGCAAAAATGTATACTTTTATTCAGCAAGGATGCATTAAATGAACCATAATTTCAAGAATAAACATTTATGTTACAAGAGATTTCAATTTCAAATAAGAAAGTTCTATTGAATCGGTCTCATTCATCAACAAATGTAATAATAAGAATAATAAAAAGAAATGTTTCTTGAACAGCACATCATCATATTAGAATGATTTCTGAAGGATCATGTGACACTGAAGACTGGAGTAATGATGCTGAATTCAGCTTTGATCACAGGAATACATTATATTTTAAATATTTACAATCAGGGCTTTTTTTGCTCACCAGCCATTGATTTGATTTGGGATTTATTGGTTTATTTAAAAGGGGACAGTGCAATTTCATAAAACGCATGAACAAACATGGTTAAAAAAGCCAGAATTAGCCAAAAGGCTATTTTTCATCTGTAGTCCCCTGGCCAAGATGTAAATAAAGCATTACAATACATACAAAAAATACATTTATAAGTCTATTGCAAATTGATTAAAAAATAACTACAATATAAATAAAACTAGGGCTGTCAGTTTAACGCGTTATTAACGGCGTTAACGCCAAACCCATTTAACGGCGTTAATTTTTTTATCGCGCGATTAACGGTCTTTTTGTCACATGCTTTTGCAACAGGACGCGGCATGCGTCCTGATCCATTCGCCGTCTCGCGCTCGTCATCCAGTCAAAGCCGAAACGTGTGTTTGTGGCATGCCTGTTGTTTTGTTTTCGATCTAGCTAGATCCGCTTGCTCTTTGGTCGAAGAAGCAACAAAACGTCCTCGCGCGGCGCAAGCTATTGAAATGAATGGGTGTCAGAGCGCAGCGCGAGGACGTTTTGTGCCGCACACACTCGTTTGGGCTTGCGAGCCGGCCAAATAGTAACGTTACGTTTTGAGTGGATGACGAGCGCGCAGACACCGAAATGGATGCCTGAAGATTCTGAATTGGAAAGTTTACTTTTAAAAGTTGCCAAACTGTCCCATTGACAAGACCAAAGTGATCTTTGTGTTTTGTCGTTGTGAACTGAGCTATCATCATCGCAGCACGTCCTGTCTGAAACACCACTTGATGATGGCCCAAGCACACACACAGCTGATGCGAATTCTCCACCCTCTCGTCAATATTAGGACCTGTCAGTATTTTTTTCACCCTTTTATTGATAGACAGTGTTACATTGTGTAGAGATTATTTATATAGTGTGAAATTTAACACTATTCCAATGTTATTTTCAATAATAATAATAAAAAAACATTTGCACAAAACAAGCCAATCCACTTTTCCATGTTGATAAGAGCATTAAAATGAGAAAAAATAATGTAACAAAAAGAAATCAAAAGAAATCAAAAGATATATAGAATAGATAAAAATGTGCGAATTAATCGCGAGTTAACTATGACATTAATGCGATTAATCGCGATTAAATATTTTAATCGTTTGACAGCACTAAATAAAACAGTTTGATACATTGTGGCTAGTGGTTTTCCAAAGTTACTAGCCACTCATCATTTTCACTGGCCACAATTTTGACATTGATACCATTGGGGGAAAAAAACTGCCAAATAGATAGTTTTGATATTATAATTTGGCAGCAGGAATATTAGGCTGCTGTCACTTTAAGACCTAACACACGGATCCATTATTCTGTTACATATGCGTTTTCTTTCTCTACTGTTTAAGTTCACTTAAAACATAACTGACTGTGTTTATGTGACACATGAGTAAACATGAGTAAAATTATGCACAATACGCGCAATCCCATGGCGAAATTCAAGCCCTGTAACACCAACAATATTCATCTGGAGCAAAATAAACAAGCGAGTGAGGAGAGGCGGGGTTGGAGAAAGCACAGATGTTATCCTGTATCTACTGTATTCTGCGAAAATGAGTACCGGAAGTGTTTCAGAAATGTCAGTATTCGAAAATCTATATTTTTTACAAGACTACATTGCACTTAGTTAATTACCGTAAAACTTCAAAATAATAGCCCGGGCTTTTATTTTCCCAAATCTGCACCGGCTTGTGTTTGAGACAGCCGTCTATATGAGACTGACGTTTATAATTTAGCATTGAGATGTTACATTATATATAAAACTTAACCTGCCAAAATGGCAATAAGGAGTGACTGTGTTACGCACCACTGTTGAAATGCACACATATTGGCAGTTTGGCGGGTGTTAAAGTAGTTCACTTTAAAAAAAACTTTTGCTGATAATTTACTCACCCCATGTCATCCCAAGATGTCCATGTCATTCTTTCTTCAATCGAAAGAAATTAAGGTTTTTGATGAAAATATTCCAGGATTTTCTCCATATAATGGACTTCAAATGGGAACCAAACGGTTCAAGGTCCAAAAGAGAGTTTCAGTGCAGCTTCAAAGGGCTTTAAGACAAGACCAGACGATGAATAAGGGTCTTATCAGCGAAACGATCGCTCATAAAAAAAAGTTTTATAAGCACAAATGTCTTGCCTTGCTCTGTTCTGTGATGAACGTTTGTGACTCTTCTGTTCAAACTAGTTCATGCAAATTAAAAATCTTTTTCTGAGTCATGACTCAAAGGGTCCTGAGATAAGGCCCTTACTCATCGTCTGGTGTCGTTTAAAGCCCTTTGAACAGTTTGCACTGAAACTGTCTTCTGGACCTTGAACCGTTTGAGTTCCCATTGAAGTCCATTATTTGGAGAAAATCCTGGAATGTTTTCATCAAAAACCTTAATTTCTTTTCGACTGTAGAAGAAAAAGACATGGATATCTTGGATGACATGGGGTGAGTAAATTATAAGCAAAAGTTTTTTAAAGTGAATACTCTCTTTAATGTCAAGCCCTTATTCCAATAGAAAACAGCTATTTTTTTAACATTAGTAACATTTCTAAATATTACTGTTATTATTGTATTTTTGATCAAATAAAGGCAGCCTTTGAGAACATAAGACTTAATTAATGTAACTTACATGTAAAATGTAACTGACCCCAAACTTCTTATATCAGTGCAAAACTACTGTATTAAAACTTCTAGAGTTCAGCCATAAAAGAGAATGAGAAAAGGAGGAAGCTGAAGTTTAAGCAAGATCACTGACCTGTAACACACTGAACAAATTTAAAGCATAATGTCTGAGACGGTTCAGCCCATATATCCTCATTTATTCAGGACTACATGTTACAGAAACGCAGCATCAGCGCAGGACAGAGTCGCAGGATTTTCCTTGGGGAGCTTTTTAGCATTAGGCCTCATAAAAACTTGCAGCCTAAAAGATTACGTAATGCATGATTAATGCTGCGAGTGGAGGGGATTATTCTCTAGATCCACATCCAATCTCTAATAGAGAGCAGTCACAGTTTCATTTCTAATTCTGAGGTGCAATAGAGGTGAAAGCCGACCTTTTTCCTCTGTCTGAGAGGATTATATGTTATCAGAACAAATGAACCTGCAAGTGCACTCTCTCTAACAGCTCATTACAGGTCAGGGGTCAACATCTGTGCGCTGTTCACCTGAAGCCGAAGTGACGCACACCGGGCCATGATCACGAACAATGAGAACAATGACTGAGGCTCAATGGGTGAATTATACAGGTATGACAAAAATTTAGAAGCTATTGAAAACAAAGCTTATATTTGGGCTGTGACCATGTAACCAGGTTTACTGCGCGACGACAAAAACGGGTTGCTATCAACTATACCTAAAACCATTTAAAATAGTTTTTGTTAGCTAAAATTAATATCTGAATTAAATAATAATAATAATTGTATTATATATATGACAGTATATAGTACTCAGTACTGTCAAATCAATTAAATTGACATCTAAAATAAATGTTTTTGCTTACATTATATTAATGTGTGTATAAATTAATAAATTACAGCATTTATATATTTATTTCATATATATATATATATATATATATATATATATATATATATATATATATATATATATATATATATATATATATATAAGGCTGTCAACAATGAATCATATCCAAAATAAGTTTGTGTTTACATAATATATGTGGGTGCACTGTGATATATAATATATATATATATATATATATATATATATATATATATATATATATATATATATATATAAATACACACACATGCTTGTATATATTAATAAATATTTTCAATGTATATACTGTATATACATTTAAATATCATTTAAAAAATATTTTCATGTATATACTGTATATACATTTAAATATAATTTATATCATATATAAAATATAAATATTTTATGTATAAATAATTTTTTTTCTTAAATATGCATGCATGAGTGTGTATTTATATATATACAATAATTATACACAGTGCACCCACATATATTATGACTTTTATTTTGGATGCGATTAAACACGATTAATCGTTATATATATATAAAAATAAATGTAGCCTTAGCAATTTACAGAAACAAAGTAATTTTAAGCTGGGCTACAATTAAAACTAAACATATTATTAATAAAAAATGGTAACACTTTACAATAAGGTTCGTTAGTTAACGTTAGTTAACTACATTAGTTAATATGAACTAATAATGAATAGCACATATACAGCATTTGTTAATCTTTGTTAATGTTACTTTCAGCATTTACTAATACTTGATTAAAATCTTATTAACATTAGTTAATGCACCGTGAACTAACATGAACAAATAGTGAACAGCTGTATTTTATAACTAACATAACAAAGATGAACAAATGCAGCAACAAATGTACTGCTCATGGTTAGTTCATGTTAGTAAATACATTAACTAATGTTAACTAATGAACCTTATTGTAAAGTGCTACCAAAAAAATAATAAAAACAAATAAGAATGACAAAAGCACAAAATAAAGTTCATAAAAAATGGAAAATATAAAAATAGAAGCTAATTCAAAATATTAATAAATACTAAAATAGCATATAATTACTAAAATAACACTAGTTGCAACATCACAAATATTCATTTGTTCATATAAAGGCTATTTTACTCCAAGTGCGGCTCATCCAATCTTACTATTATGGTTTTGAATTAATAAATAATTATATATAATTATAAATAATGAATGAATTTTAACTGTTGAACGTCACATAAAGTAAAGCTGTTTTGTCATTCATCATTTATTTGTTATGCAAAATCTTTCGCTTTCCATCCATTCGAGTTGCAAATAAAAAAACTGAAATTTTATTCCGATTATTTGTAAACCATTACCGTTTATGGACTTTATAGGATTGAAATTCTGGAAAAAAATTGCTATATTGTGTATACTGACACTAATGTAATATTCACATTATGAAACAAGATTATTATACTACCCACCACTACCTCATCATATTTGAAGATCATTCTAAATCTAATCTTGCAGAAGAGTCACACACACACACAGAACGTGGAGACAGACACTGCGGACACAAACACACAGATTAGCTTCGGACACGCCAAATCAAAACTGTCCACCAATTAATAGAGACATCCTCCTCTACGGGAAAAACTGGGCAAATGCGAAGAGAAAGAGCAAAAGGAATGAAAAGGGAAGAGGAGAAGGGAAATGAACTGGGGTCTTACCTCTACATCGGCCTTCTGTCTGAGCAGGCTCTTGGCTGCTGTAGATGTGGAGAGAGGAAAGACACATCAGCGCGCTGAGAGAGAGCAGCAGTCAGACATTACAGGAGCGATAATGGTGCTCGGCCTAACATGTCACATAACTGTCCGAGCCAGCTGGGGAAATCCCCCGTCCCACATCCAGAGGATTAAACTGGCATCTGAAACACTACATGAGATACACACACACACACATTACGAGCAGAAGTGTGCTGTGTGTTAGCGAATGCACTGTCAAATAAAGAGCGAAAACTGGTCAAATAAATCAACATCCCGTCGAGGAGTGAGGGGTCGTGACTGCCATGCATACGCAAGGGATGCTGCTGGTGCACGTGCAGAAAAGTGCAAGCAAACACACACACACACACACACACAGTTACCCAGCTAAATGCATAGATATAGACTTTCTGTTTCTACTTTATATAATGCAAATTAGGAGTAGTTCACTTTAAAAAAACTTTTGCTGATAATTTACTCACCCCATGTCATCCTAGATGTCCATGTCTTTCTTTCTTCAGTTGAAAAGAAATTAAGGTTTTTGATGAAAACATTCCAGGATTTTCTCCATATAATGGACTTCAATGGGGTCCAAATGGTTCAAGGTCCAAAAGACAGTTTCGGTGCAAACTCCAAACTGCTCAAGGGGCTTTAAATGACACCAGACGATGAATAAGGGTCTTATCAAGCGAAAACGATCGTTCATTAAAAAAAAAAAAAAGTTTAGGTTTTATAAGCTCAAATGCTCGCCTTGCTCTGTTCTGTGATGAGTGTTCGTGACTCTCCTGTTCAAACTCGTTCATCAAAATGAACAAATCTTTTTTCGTGTCATTTGGTTCATTCAACGAACGAATGAACGAGTTGACTCCGAAAGATTCGTTCATTTTGATGAACGAGTTCGAACAGGAGAGTCACGAACACGCATCACAGAACAGAGCAAGAACGACCATTTGAACTTATAAAACTTTGTTATTTTATTTTTAAATGAGCGATCGTTTCGCTTGATAAGACCCTTATTCATCGTCTGGAATCGTTTAAAGTCCTTTGAACAGTTTGCACTCTAAAACTGTCTTTTGGACCTTGAACTTGTTTGGTTCCCAATGAAGTCCATTACATGGAGAAAAATCCTGGAATGTTTTCATCAAAAACCTTAATTTCTTTTCAACTGAAGAAAGAAAAACATGGACATCTTGGATGACATGGGGTGAGTAAATTATCAGCAAAAGTTTTTTAAAAGTGAACTACTCCTTTAGTAGGTACTAAACATCCATTACACAAACCTACTTGAAAAGCAAAATTAGTTTAGATTTTTTTTGTTTTAAGTAAATTACTTGAGGTTTAGGTTTAAAACAAGATACAAGTACAAATAAAAATAAACATGAAAATACATATTCTGGCAATAAGTTATTTTAAGATGTTTTTCATTAAATCAAGACAAAAATAATGAATTTTTTTTTGCCAAGTTAACTCTAATTCAATCCCTAAAATATAAGTTTTTCCATTTTTAGAATGAAACATTTACATTAACATTCAAAAAAGTTTGGAGTTGGTAAGATTTAAAAAAATATATTTTTAAAAGTATTTTCTGCTCCCAAGGCTGCATTATTTGACCAAAAATTCAGTACATTTTAAAATATTATTATAATGTAGCCCTCAATTAGGTCATGGGGTCTATATGACCCCAGTCGACTTTTACTTAATAAAAAAAAGGTTCCCTTCATCTCAGTGGAATAAGATTTTGTGACTTTTCGTACATTATCTATCTATACACACACATACAAAAACTGGGCTTGATTCGGTTGTTCTGAAGGTATGTAAAAAAAGTTTACACTTCTGGTCTTCAGCGTCAATATGACCCAACATTGAAATATATGGGAAATGTGAAAAAAACTAAACATATTTTCTTCATGTGTCAAAAAAAAAAAAAAAAAAAAAAAAATCCAGCAAAAATCTGAACGTTTTTACAAAGAAATGAAGGCATAAATGCAATGTATCATAAAAAATAATAATATTTCATATGCAAGCTAATGGTGTAGTTAAGGAATTGTGTGGTATATGGATACAAAAGTACTTTATATCTTTATATCACAGCATTAATGAATAGATGAGAAGTAAACAAAAAAAAATATATTATTTGTATAATTCAAAATTTATATTTTTTTGTACAATTACTCAATCAATTGTTGGGGTCATATACAGTAGACCCCAAAGCCCAGAAGTGCAAACCAAGACCATTTGAAGGTCAAAATAACTTTTTTCAATGCAAATATATAAAATATAATTTATTCCTGTGATCAAAGCTGAATTTTCAGCATCACTCCAGTCTTCAGTGTCACATGATCCTTCAAAAATCATTCTAATATGATCAAGTTTACTATCAATGTTGAAAACAGATCCAAAACATTTGAATGGTAATGAATATTATTCACTTCCTTTTAATAACCTTCCAAAAGGTAGGTTTAGTCAAATATAGTTCACTTCTGGGACACTTTTATTTACAAAGTAGAGTTAATAAACCCACAGCCCACACACACACACACACACACACACACACACAGTGCAGTGTAAGCATGATACATTCAAATATTTACTTCATGAGGTGGCGAACACCTGCTACCATAAAATGCTTTTCCTGCCACAAGTGAGGATGTTAAAGTTTGTCAAAGTCAATAAAAACTGTCATTGACAACTTCACATCACTAAAATGAAACCAAATGAAATGGAGCCAGCAAATCCTATGTGAACTTTTAATCTTTGCTGCCTTGACAAGATGAAGGAAATATTCTTAGCGTTTCTATGGAGCTAAAGTCCCCGACTTTATTAATCCGTGCAGACGAGAAAGAAGGTGTTGTGTGGAGGGGAGGGTTGAGAGAGAGAGAGATAGAGAGAAAAGAGTGAGAATCTTACCTTGACACAAACGTTAGAGGCAGAGAGGAATGGAGAGAAGGAGAGATTAAGAATAGATTAAGAGAGAGAGAGAGATCAGTACTGGTTCATGATCTGGAGTGTGTTTGTCTGGACGAGGGCAGGGGGTTCAAATGTGTGTTTCTTATCTGCCATACAACAAAGGTTAACTTTCCATCTTTGGTTTGAGTTTCAAATCTTTATCTTTGCCATGTTCAAGCCTTTTCCTCCATGACACAATTGCAGTGACACCTAGAGGTGGCAATAAACCCGATTCACCTAAAACCTCTGACACACACACACAAACAAAGAAGACATGGAGTAGAGACGGAGATCTGTGGGAAAAAAAGATTCTACAAAACAGATAAAAATGATCAAAATGAATAATTCCGACTGCTAGGAATTATTTTAAAATTGTGAAGCAATGCAGTATGGGTAAACTGTTACAGATGCTGTCCAATCAAACTGAATTAAAAAACTCTCAGGTATAAATAAACCACAAGGTATTATTATATTTGAAAATGCTACATGTATACCAGGTTAATTTCAATATAATGTAAAAATGTAAAAAATAAAATAAAAATAAAAAACTCAGTGTGAATAAATTAAAGCAAATCATGATTAGAGAAATATACTTACAGGCAAAAAAAATCCATTAAAAAAACATTTTTAATTTAAATATTTAGTAAAAATGTATGGAGCCGATAAACTGCCCTTACAGTAATGGAAAAAATATGAGATGGGAAGAAAAAAATATATCTCAATACTTTTACGTTCCTGTACAAAACTTTTGCATTCCCCAAGAAACTTTGGGTTCCCTTTGAGCCGAACTGGAACAGAGAACATTTACTTAGTACAGTACTTAATGCAATTTTGAGGGATCTGTACTTTACTCGAGTATCATTTTTGGGGAGTACTCATGACTTTACTCAAGTACTTTTGAGAGTCAAGTACTGAATATCATCATGAACTCCTGGCGCTGCCGGTATCGATACTGTTGTGCTTTTGAATGTAGCCAATTCAGGGCTCAAATTTCGGCGTGGATATTGCACATAATTTTAATCATTCCCACAGCTCTCCCACTTATAATGTGGGAAATTCCCACAAACATTGATTCACTTTAGCAAGTAGGTTGTATTAGTAAATGATTCCACACAGATTATAAAATCAAATCAGTAGTTTGAAAACGTTCTGCGAGACGCAATTTCACGACAGCGTGAGTTCAATGGTGCTGCGTCTGCTCTCTCGTCTCTCAAAACGGCTGCTCAAGGCAAGCGTCAGCCGGTGAAACTACACACTCGCGTTTATGAGTCGGACATGACGGAATATTCACTTGCTTATTGGGTTCAGCGTTGCATAGTGACTAAAGTTTACCATTCGTCTTTAAAGGGATACTCCACTTTTTGGAAATAGGCTCATTTTACAACTCCCCGAGTTATACATTAGGTTTTACTGTTTCGAACCCATTCAGCCGATTTTCTGATATTTAGAAGAATGTCTGTAACCAGACAGTTTCTGGTCTCATTGACTTCCATAGTAGGACAAAAATATACTATGGAAGTCAATGAGACCAGAAACAGTCTGGTTACTGATATTCTTCTAAAATATCTGAAAATCGGCTGAATGGGTTCGAAACAGTAAAATCCAACTGTAACTCTGAAGAAGTTGTAAATGAGCCCATTTTAAAAAAAGTGGAGTATGCCTTTAAGTCTTACCAGTTAAAACATTCAAACGATTTTAAACTTCAGCTCGCGCGCTTCTCTGAGAGTCTGGTTTTCTCTGCGTGCAGAGTAGAGTAAAGCCACCTCACATACAGCTTGTGAGATTATATCGCTTTAACAGACTAAAACACGCAAAATAATGTCAAATATTTCGAGCTTTGGTACAGGTTATGGTTATAAGCATTACGTTTTTAACAGAAATGGCAATTCGCGGCTGTATGATGAAGTTAAGCGAGATATTCTGTTGTCACTCTCTTCACCCTGAGCATGTCAATCAATTGTTATTTCTGCATAAAAATCTAAAAATGTAATCATTTAAAATTACTTCAACATACAAGAAATGACTTTGTTTGGTGCACATATCAACACTTAAGACCAAATTGTTAAATATCTAGACGTTTAAAAGAGTTTGAGAAAACTAAGTTAAATTTAAGTTGTTACTGTTCTTGCTTTTATGGAATGTTTTAAGTTTAGTTTAGTCATTGAACAGTGTAGACCTGCTTCAGTGTCACTATAATAGTCATTTCAGTTATTGAGGCAGACATTAAAAGCAGAAGGAAGAGCCATTCTCAGCATTTTTATTTATTTAACTCATTGTTTTTTTATGCTAAAAACTAAATTGTTTTTTAGTTATCACAACTGTTGTAACACTGTTACTTAACTCAGCTCAAAATGTTGGTGATGCACAGCCCAGAGCTGCCAACTTTTGAGTTTAGCTTGGCGTGAGATTTCTCCGCGTTCCCTCACAAAAATTGTGTTCCCCAAGAATCTTTTTCTCTCACAAAACGATGTGTTCCCCAGAGAAACTTTCTCAGAGGAACACAAAACATTTGAAAGCGAACGCAAATCATTGACATAATTTCTCCTCGCATGCCTTTTATTTTCCATCACCATTTCCCTTTAGGCAGGGTTCCCAAATCCGGTCCTGGAGGACAAAAGCCCTGCAGAGATGAGCTCAAACCCTGTTCAGACTTCGCCTGTAACTCTGTAGACCTCTGACTAGCTTGTTGTTCAGGTGTGTTTGATCAGGGTTGGAGGTAAACTGTAGGGCAGTGGCCCTCAAAGACCGGATTGGCAAAACTTTGGGGCTTTTTTGCTTTTGGGGCTCAGTGATGATGTAAATTTAAAAAAGAAAGCAAAAAGTTTTTTGTGGGAATCAACAGCAGTCCTTTAAGGGATAGTTCACTTTGAAATGAATTATTGATATGTTTTAGCTGACCTCAAGGGCATCCAAGATGTAGGTGTCTTTGTTTCCACAGTAGTTTCAATTTTGATATTTTTAGGTCAAACCGTTCTTGTCTGTCAGTAATATAATGCAGGTCTATGGTCACCACCTCAAAGAGCATGCACAGAGAAGTCCAAATTAAACATGATTTAATGACTCGTAAATGTAAGTACACATTGATGGCCTAAGACACGAAACGAGCGGTTTGTGTGAGAAAACCAACAGTATTTATATTGTTTTACCTCTTGTAACCACAGCCACGTCCAAGTGATCTGAAGGCATGGACGCTTCGGTCTGCGCAAGCACCGCAAACCGCTCGTTTCATGTCTTAGGCCATCAATGTGTACTTACATTTGCGAGTCATTAAATCATGTTTAATTTGGACTTCTCTGTGCATGCTCTTTGAGGTGGTGACCATAGACCTCCATTATATGACTGATATTGAAACTACTGCGGAAACAGACACCTGCATCTTGGATGCCATTGAGGTAAGCTAAAACATACAAAAAAAATAATTTGAGTGAACTATCCCTTTAAATTCAAAATAAGCTAATAATATTCCTTTAACCATCACTGAAAACTTGCTGCATAGATGCTGGAATCAGTAAAGAGTAAAAGCGTCCTATTATTTAATGCTGAAAGGACATTGAACCCCCTTTCCCGAACACACAGGTTTAAGAAGCACATGCACTCGAATGGGATACACATCAGGCTTCTCCTGCATCAGCAAGACATGATGCGTGTGCTCTCGTGCAACGTTCAAGTCAGTCAGGCATGAGAAAGAGAGAAACCTATAATCAAGAAGATACTGACACACAAAAGAAACCCAGGGAAGAGAAATGAGGAAGGACACGAAGCTGAAGGATGACAGATTTGCAAATGGATGGATGGAGCAAGTGGAGAGAGAGAGCGAGAGAGTGCAAAAAAAAGAAGTAAGAAGAGATAGATGGACCCTGTTGGAAAATCCAGCTAAAACCAGCTGCTGAAATGCCACTTTAAATCACACTTGTCACTTCACATGTCATTCAGGTGCTCTTTTTCTATCCAAATCTGCACTCCACTTAGCTTCTTATTCATACACATATGAAAACTAACCATGCTTTTATTGTGGTAAAAGTGTAGTCACCATGTTTTTTTTGGCAGATTGATTAACATTTGTATAACATTTTACTACAAATTCCATGGTTAAACTCCATGTATAATTTACTCACCCCCATGTCATCCAAGATGTCCACGTCTTTCTTTCTTCAGTTGAAAAGAATTTAAGGTTTTTGATGAAAACATTCCAGGATTTTCTCTATATAATGGACTTCAATGGGAACCAAACGGTTCAAGGTCCAAATGAGAGTTTCAATGCAGCTTCAAAGGGCTTTAAACGACACCAGACAATGAATAAGGGTCTTATCTTGGACCCTTCGAGTCATGACTCAAAAAAAGATTTGTTCATTTTGATTAACGAAACGGTTTGAACAGGAGAGTCACGAACGAACGTCATCACAGAACAGAGCAAGGCGAGCATTTGTGCTTATAAAACTTAAACTGTTTTATTTATTTTTTAAATGAGGCGATCGTTTTGCTAGATAAGACCCTTATTCATCGTCTGGTAATCGTTTAAAGCCCTTTGAAGCTGCACTGAAACTCTCATTTGGACCTTGAACCGTTTGATTCCATTGAAGTCCATTATATGGAAAAAAATCCTGGAATGTTTTCTTCAAAAACCTTAATTTCTTTTCGACTGAAGAAAGAAAGACATGGACATCTTGGATGACATGGGGGTGAGTAAATTAGCAGCAAAATTATTTTAAAAAGTGAACTACTCCTTAAGGTTAGTGTTCGCAAAACCATGTTTAATTTGTGGTTACCATGGTTTTACTATAAGTACATGATTTTGGGGGATTTATTTTCGATAAGGGATGTGGAACATGTGAGACTTAGAACAAGACGATAATGCATATAATAAAGTCTGGCTGTGGGGAAATGTGTTGCTAAGCTTAACATGCTGGTCTTAGAGTGGTTAGCGGGTCGTGGTTTTGAACTGTTAGAACATCTTGGCCAAACCGTTAAACCATTTTAGATCTGCAAAAACCCGCTGTCAAAAAAACACATACTTGACTGCTTAAAACTTAATATGACCTGGCTTTTCCAGCAGAGGAGAGGAAAAGATTGATGATTTTATGAGCCGTTACACACTGATAGTTAGCCTGGAATGCCAGCCTGAACTCCGCCCACAACATTTTTTGGAGCGGCAAGTTCGGTCTGGACTCGAATCCATTGAGGATTAATTATCTGATCTGGTAAATAAGCGTTCGGGCCAATCAAATTGCCAGGGCGGGCTTTATACGATGATGGACAGGTGATCTTCGGGGCGTGATCATCACGTTAAAACCACATATGTAAATGTTACTACTCCAAAAAATGCTAAAAAATAAACGCGTGAGAGTGTGTTATAGGGCCATATGCCAGTGCTGTTTTTAGTCAGATATACCTCAGATGAGCAGCTGGCGCTATCAGCCAGCGCGCTAATCGTATTGCAAATCAGAAGTGAAAGTAAGTCGCAAACGATTAACACTACCATCTTCATTAAAAGTAAAGAAACAAATTGATCTTACCAGTTCTGTTGCCGCTCTCTCTTATCGCCGTCTTTGCTGATTTTGAAATTAGCCGATGATAAATAAAGTGCAGGCCTCATATTTGTTGCTTTCAATCGACGTGCACTTCAGTTTAAATCTGCATATAGCCCGGTAATTGAAGATCGGATTTATATCCGTTTCTGCAAAAAGCACATTTCATGTGACCAGGTTTAAATGGAATCGTTTTGATAGAATCAGATAGCTATCCGAATCTGAGAAAACGGCATTAAGTGGCCAGGTGTTAAACAGCCCCATGAAGGACCAAGTGAAAGAAGCAACACTCGTTATTTTACTTCTAAAATAAGTTCTGTTGACAACTGTGAAATGCAAAGTATTTGACTTACTGCGTTGCTCTGATAGGTTTTAGGTCTACCGACTATCCAATTAAGTGCAGAGTTTAGTTTTTTTCCTGGTTCGGTTAAGACACGCCTCAGTAATCAAAGCCCAATGAAGCGGTTTCAGACTCATATTCTCAATAGAATATGAGTATGATCGAAGTCAGGCTAACTTATAGTGATTTGTAGCAACAAAATGAGAATTTTTTAATTTGTATTAATAGGAGAGGAAAGTACTGCCAGCTTGTTCAGCGATGCAACAAGGCATATTTAATGCATTAAAAATACTTTTATAATGCATTATACATAAAAGGCTTTAAGTAAAGTGTTCCCGTTATTTTTCCTTCACGCAAACAGAGCAGCAACCACTAATAGAAGTGAGTGATTTCACTGTTTTATATGATCCAAATGCATTTAGCTTTCCATTTTATCCAAAACAACTTCAGGTACACTAATGTTCAAAAGTTTAAGGTGGATAAGATCTTTTAAGGTCTCTTATCCTCATCAAGGCTGCATATATTTGATAAAAAAAATATCAAAATAAATTAAATTACAATTTAAATGAACATAATTACATAATATATTTGGGTGCACTGTGTATAATTCTTTTACATATATAAATACACACACATGCTTGTATATATTTAAGAAAATATTTTCATGTATATACTGTATATAGATTTATATATAATTTAAATTATATATAAATATTTTATATATAAATAATATTTTTTCCTTAAATATACATGCATGTGTGTATATTTATATATATACAAAATAATTATATACAGTGCACCCACATATATTATGTAAACACAAACTTTTATTTTGGATGTGATTAATCGTGATTAATCATTTGACAGCCCTAAATTTAAAATAATCGCTTGCTACATGAATATATTTAAAAATATAATTTATTCCTGATGCAAAGCTGAATTTTCAGCATCATTACTCCAGTCTCAGTTGTCATTCTAATATGCTGATTTGCCTCTCAAGAAACATTTCTTATTATTTCTCCACCAGTTGATCTAATACAAACTGTGTCAGAAACTGTGCATTCTGAACGATTCTGTTTCATGCATTTATAATCATGCATCTTGTGATGCATTATTCACTGCTGCGATTAAAAAAACGTTCCTCTCCTGAACTCTGATTTTTCAGCTGCTCCATTTGCGATGAGCTTTTAACAAACAACGGCTGGGTACAGCAGAACAAACGCCCACTACAGCTCCACCAAGTGACCTGCAGTCAGTGTGAACGGGGCTTTATGAGAGATGGACAAAGAGAGAGAAATGAAGGAATAAAGAAGAGAGATCTGCAATCCCCAGTGCTGAATACGACACCGCTGTAACCGTGACATGCTCCAAGCTCCATGCTGAATATGAATCATGAGAAGATGGATGGACGTGACGAGGGCTACCTTGTTCCACCAGACCGGCGGTGGTCCCTGCCGCAGCGGCGGCCGCAGAGACTGAGGAGGGAGCCGTGGTCTGCCTGCCCACTGCCACACACACAGACACACACATATGCCCATCGTGCCACAGACCACTGCTTCTCAACTGGTTTTGCAAACACTGAATCAATATTGAGTAATGTTCAAAAGTAACCCCTAAAAAGCCTATTTCAGAAGGCCAGATTTAGTGGCTACCCTGGTACGTTTAACATTTGCACTTTTCTCGAGACCATGTATTTTTCGTCTTGTCTAGGTCTCGCTGTCTCAGACCGATATAGTGGTCAGGCGATTTAGCAATACAACAATACAATTATCCACGACGATATCCGCAACGGGTTGAAGGCGTGCGCGTGTGAGTGAAGACGGTGCGGTGTGCGTGAGCACGTGTTTACGGAATATATGTTGGGGCACTGTGTATAATTATTTTGTATATATAAATACACACACATGCTTGTATATATTTAAGAAATATTGTCATGTATATACTGCATATAGATTTATAAATAATTTATATTAGATATAAATAAAAATATTTTATATAGAAATCATATATTTTCTTAAATATACATGCATGTGCGTTTATATATATATATATATATATATATATATATACAAAATAATAATACACAGTGCACCCACATATATTATGTAAACACAAACTTTTATTTTGGATACGATTAATTGCGACGTAATCGTTTGACAGCCCTGGTATTAATATTTAGTAAAACACATGTGACATGATGGGTTTTAACTTCATTCAGGAGATTTGGGGTTACTGACAGATGACTTTGAGCGCACCACCAACCGTGTGTGTGTGTAACCATAGCGACAAAACGACCAACGTTCGGATCCTGCACTAAAAGGAGTAGTTCACTTATAAAAAAAACTTTTGCTGATAATTTACTCACCCCATGTCATCCAGATGTCCATGTCTTTCTTTTTCTTCAGTTCGAAAAGAAATTAAGGGTTTTGATGAAAACATTCCAGGATTTTCTCCATTTAATGGACTTCAATGGGAACCAAACGGTTCAGGGTCCAAAAGACAGTTTCAGTGCAGCTTCAAAGGGCTTTAAACGATTTCAGATGATGAATAAGTGTCTTATTAAGCGAAACGATCACTCATTTATTAAATAAATAAAGCTTAAGTTTTATAAGCTCAAATGCTCGCCTTGCTCTGTTCTGTGATGAGCGTTCATGACTCTCCTGTTCGAACTCATTTATCAAAATGAACAAATCTTTTTTAAAGTCATTTGGTTCATTCAACGAACGAAATTAACAAATTCACTCGGAAAAAGATTCGTTCATTTTTCACTGAAACTGTCTTTTGGACCTTGAACCGTTTGGTTCCCAATGAAGTCCATTATATGGAGAAAATCCTGGAAAGTTTATCAAAAATCTTACTTTCTTTTCGAACTGAAGAAAGAAAGATGTGGATATTTTGGATGACATGGGGGTGAGTAAATTATCAGCAAAAGTTTTTTTCAAAGTGAATTACTCATTTAAGCTTATAATTTGTTTTCTCGATGCATCCATTACAAATCCTGCTGATTCATATGCATAGATTTTGAAACATGGATTTTTGAATAACAAATTGCTTGTTTCAATGAATAATTGATTCAAAATGCTAAACATTTTGTTAATTACTATTCTGTGAAGTATTTTTCAACTCCACTATTAACTGACTGAATAAATGTTTTAGTTTTAATAAGATAATACAGTGAAGTCTATGCAGTTTTATTTTACATTTATTAATTTCTGTAGCTTTTATCACTTGAATACTCCCATTAGATCTACATAAAACCCTAAACAATGGTTTATTCCATTTTTCTGCTTGTTATTTATTTAATTGTTCTTATATTGATACTGACTGATTACTGGTTTACTTCAATAATTGCTTTTAATTCAAGCTTTTTACTTAACATTAGGCACGTATTTACTTTTGCTACGGTATTCAAATTGGTATCAAGAATTGGCATCTAAAGTACCAACCTAACCATAACAACTCTATTTTCAGCAAAAATAACTATATCATAATATATACAGTATATTGTTATTGTGAAATAAAATTACATTATTGGTCATATCAAACACCCCCACTATGAATGTACGTAAAAATAAACAAAATGAAAGCATTAATTGACATAAAATAAATTAAAAAATCCTTAATCGACCTAATGATTAGAACTACTCACACCCCTTAGGGCCAATCAGCTGTAGGCAAAGTAAAATTTATATTTATATATATATATAAAATATATTTAGACAATTAATATTAAACTTTTATTTAAAATTAAAATAAATGCATATTTATATATAAATAGAAGCTTTAAAATATATAAAGTTTTTTAAACCACTTTCTTTTAAACTTTGTAAACCTATGTATTGAATAAATGTAGTTGAATAATTTGCATTAGACAGCCAGATATTTTCCTTCTCAAGCTTTCATGACAGCTCCAGTGTTTTTCCTGCCTTTTAAATGAACTTCAATTCATGATATTTTTCATAATGATATCTTAAATCTTCAGCAGAAATTGAATTGCGCCAAGAGAATCAAACTGATGCTCTTCGTGTTTTGTGAGATCGCTGATCGAAGAGTTAATCATAAGACCAAACCCTGAGTTGACGTAAAACATTTAAACCAAATGCGCTGAAAATGATCCACAGACAAAGTCTTTGATGTTCGCAGTTCGTCACATTTTTAGGTCACGGCACACCAGTTGAGAACCACTGCTGTAGACATTGAGAGAAACTAAAGGATAGAACAGTCTGTTAGCATGGAGAGAGTTAGCTGGAAACACAAGCTGCTGTCTGCAACCAAAGAGTCCATTACAGTGGTAATCATATAATGAGTTTTCCCCTGTCATTCTGGGAATAAAGAAAAGGCTCATTTTCTTGTCAAGCTCTCTTTGGGAGCCACTCTCTCCTATCAGCGGGAAACAACCGCCACGGCAAAGCTTCTATTTGGGGGTTGGAGTTTCGGTGTGGTGAGAAGGAAGTAGAAATACAGAGTGAGGTAAACAAGAGATGAAGAAAACAAGAAATAAATACATATGCAATCTAATGTTCAACCACATTTACTCTTAACTGTACAGTCCGATTCATGAACAAATGACTTTTTATGAGCCGGTTCTTTTACTGATTCAGTCAAGACGACTTACGGAGTTATTGGTTTGAATCAAATCTAATGAGTTGTACTCTGTTGAATTAAAACAGACTTGCTTACTAAATGGATGTTTGACGTGTAGTTAAAGGAGTAGTTCACTTTAAAAAACGTTTGCTGATAATTTACTCACCCCATGTCATTCAAGATGTCCATGTCTTCCTTCCTTCAGTCGAAAGAGAATTAAGGTTTTTGATGAAAACATTTCAGGATTTTCTCCATATAATGAACTTCAAATGGGAACCAAAGAGTTCAAGGTCCAAAAGACAAGATTTCAGTGCAAAACTGTTCAAAGGGCTTTAAAATGTAGACCAGACAATGAATAAGGGTCTTATCAAGAAAAACGATCGCTCATTTAAAAAAAAAAGTTTAAAGTTCTTATAAGCTCAAATGGTCGTCTTGCTCGGTACTGTGATGTGCGTTCGTGACTCTCCTGTTCAAACTTGTTCAGCAAAATGAAGCAAACCTTTTCCCGAGTCAACTCATTCATTTTGTTCGTTGAATGAACCAAATGACATGAAAAAAGATTCGTTCATTTTGATAAAAGGAGTTCGAACAGGAAAGTCACGAACAGAGCAAGGCGACCATTTGAGCTTATAAAACTTAAACTTAGTTTTTTTTATGTGAAATCGTTTCGCTCGATCGGAGCCTTATTCATCGTATGGAATCGTTTAAAGCCCTTTGAACAGTTTGTACTGAAACTGTCTTTTGGACCTTGAACCGTTTGGTTCCCATTGAAGTGCATTATATGGAGAAATTCATGGAATGTTTTCATCAAAAACCTTTATTTCTTTTCGACTGAAAAAAAAGAATGACATGGACATCTTGGATAACATGGGGGTGAGTAATTATCAGCACTTTTTAAAAAGTGAACTACTCCTTAAAGATACACGTAAAAAAAAAAACATAAAATCTGCGCTAAATATTTTAATTCAAATGGTAACACTTTATTTTGATAGTCATCTTTAGACATTCAACTAACTATAAGTAACTTTGCCGCTACATGTCAACTAACTATCATTAGAGTATCAGTAGACTGTCAGCTTAATATCTGCTAACACTTTATTTTGTTGGTCCCCCCAACAGATATTCTACTGACTATAAGTAACTTATCAACTAGTCAACCTGAACCCTAACACCTAACCATAACCTAACAGTCTACTGATAGTCAACTACAGCCTTCTAATACTCTAATGACAGTTAGTTGACATGTAGTTGAAAAGTTACTTATAGTTAGTAGAATGTCTAAAGTGACTATCGAAATAAAGTGTAACCATTCAAATAAAGTACCAAAAAATAGGTATCAAGTAACATTTGTTGACAATAATTGGCTTAACTGGACTTGGCAATTTCACAGCAGACAACAAAAAATCTAACAATTAATAATAATGTACATATAATAATATTATTATGAATGCATTTCATTATATTATTATGAAGTAAATAATAATATAAATATAATTAGGGCTGTCAAAACTAACACAGCATCCGTTTTTTTTCCTGTCATTCTTTGGCAAGCGTCACATTATATGATCACGCTCTTATTCATACAAGTGCTTATAAACCGTTCAAGTGCTATAAGACACAAAAGAGTTTTGGTGTTGGTGCACGTCTGTGACAAAGTGCCCGTTGTCGAGTATCCTCAACAAGCAAAGTTACATGAGCCTAATAATCCTGCTGCTGTCTGTCATTAATGTTAATCAAAGAACAAAAGACAAAGAAAATCACTCACTGGTCTACGGTGGCGTATTGCATTCACTTGAAGAAAAAAAATCTACTTTGTTTTTCTGAATTAACGAGTTATTTTTCATGAGAAAAAAATTTTTTGCTCTGTTTTTCTGAATTAACGAGTTAATTTTTCATGAGAAAATTTTTTTTGCTCTGTTTTTCTGAATTAATGAGTTAATTTTTGATGAGAAAAAAAGTTTTTGCTCTGTTTTTCTGAATTAACGACTTAATTTTTCATTAGAAAAAAAGTTTTTGCTCTGTTTTTCTGAAATAACGACTTAATTTTTCATGAGAAAAAAAGTTTTTGCTCTGTTTTTCTGAATTAACGACTTTAATTTTTCATGAGAAAAAAGTTTTTGCTCTGTTTTTCTGAATTAATGAGTTAATTTTTCATGAGGAAAAAAAGTTTTTGCTCTGTTTTTCTAAATTAACGACTTAATTTTTCATTAGAAAAAGTTTTTGCTCTGTTTTTCTGAATTAACGACTTAATTTTTCATGAGAAAAAAAGTTTTTGCTCTGTTTTTTCTGAATTAACGACTTCTGTTTTATTCAGAAAAACAGAGCAAAAAAATTTCCATGAAAAATTAACTCATTAATTCAGAAAAACAGAGCAAAAAAAATTCTCATGAAAAATTAACTCGTTAATTCAGAAAAACAGAGCAAAAACTTTTTTCTCATGAAAAATTAACTAATTAATTCAGAAAAACAGAGCAAAAATTTTTTTCTCATGAAAAATTAACTTGTTAATTCAGAAAAACAGAGCAAAAAAAATTTTCTCATGAAAAATTAACTCGTTAATTCAGAAAAACAGAGCAAAAAAAATTTTCTCATGAAAAATTAACTCTGTTAATTCAGAAAAAACAGTAGATTTTTTTTCTTCAAGTGAATGCAACACGTGCCATCGTACTGGTCTTTTGTAGCTTTAATAAGGATTCATCTATATTTTTAAATTTATAATTCATAAAGTGACTACTGTGAAGTGTTTGATAACTGAATGCCTATAATTAATGGCTATTAATGATTTAATTAATTAGTATTAGCAGTGTTGGTATCAGTGATACTGGCCTTCTTTCATTAAAAGATTAGGCTACTGTCTTTATGTTGTTTCTACATTAATTTGGAGATTAAATGTGAAATTACTGCAATATAAAAATATTTTAAAATGTTAGGTGCGATTAAGCATGATTAATTAGTTAATTTATATAAAATAATGTATAAATATATATATAAATGCAATCCACATTTTTTTCTTTAATCATGGACGTTTCTTTCTACTATGAAATAGCCAAGGCAGATTTATTTATGACTTTTGTGATGATGATTACATTTTTTCAATTTCTCCCCCAAAAAAGACAGAATAAGGGGCATTTTTATACTACATATAAAAATAAAAATGTCCCTACCAAAGGCCGAATAAAGGATAAGGGAATGACATATGAGGGTAAGTGTGTGGAGTGACGTCTCGGACACTCCCACGCCTCCTCTACCACTGAGTCACCCCGCGGGATGAGGTAATTACAGTAATGAGAGCAGAGAGAGGACGGGGGACCAGCCTCTGATGGAGAGAGAGAGAGAGAGAGAGAGAGAGAGAGAGAGAGAGAGAGAGAGAGAGAGAGTGGCCATCTAAAACGCTCCTCAAACAGGAACACTGTTGCTTCCGCCCACCAGCCTGCTGTTGAAGTGCAAGTGAGGGAGAGTGTGTGTGTGTGTGTGTGTGTGTGCCGGGAAGTGAGAGAGCAGATGCTACATTACAGCAGATATAAATCACATGTTATTATAAACGCCAGTTATCACAAGCAGCATTTGGCACAGCTACAAACATCTAAAATACGAGGCCCGCTGCTCACAAACGCCACGCACTTCCTACAGAACCACACGTCTCTGAATCAATCTGTCAGGACACGGCCCGACTCGTCCAGCTGCTCTCCGAATCCGACAGTCGGATCAGACACTGCGTATCGTTCCCTTAGCTGCGAGATTTCCTTTTGTACTGAAGTGTCTGATGCCTCAAGCCACAAGGCAGGATTTATTAATAGCATAAATACTTAAGTAGATTATTTAAAGGGACAGTACACCAAAAAATGAACACTCCGTCATCATTTGCGTCTTTCCAAAACGAGGAATAATTTCCTTTTCCCCGTTGCAGACAAAAAAATGTCAGACATTATGTTGATGCTGCTCTTTTTACTCAATAAAAGTGAATGGTGATGAACATCCAAAAAGCACAATAAATGCATTATATGTATAGCGTATATAATAATATGTTATATATACACTTATTACTTCTGAACATGTGTGGAAAAAAGCTTTTACTCTTACACAAAGCTATCAGTTGGCTTCAGAAGACGTGAAATATAGCAAACAAATGGCAAGGATTCATTTTATATTGTGTAATTAGAGCTGCTAGTCACCATTCACTTGCATCATATGAATATTGCATAATTATATGCATAAAAAAAGTATTGAGTTTGTTCATTTTGGGGTGAACAATTCCTTTTCAGTTTTGTTTTTGTTCACTAAAACATTTTTTAAAAATTGGGGCAGGAATAAAGCTGAAATAAAATAAAATACAAATATTAGAAGCGAAATTTTGACTTAAAATCCTAACACAAAAATCTAGAAATGATGCCTTGGCAACTACTAATAATAACTCAATTACTTAAAGGGATAGTTCACTTTGAAATACATTTTTGATATGTTTTAGCTTACCTCAAGGGCATCCAAGATTGTGTCTTTGTTTGTGCAGTATTTTCAATTTTGATATTTAATTTGATATTATCAATGAGATTTTAACTGACTCGTAAATGTAAGGACACACTAATGGCCTAAGACACGAAACGAGCGGGTTGTGTGTGAAAATCGAACAGTATTTATATCGTTTTTACCTCTTGTAACCACAGCCACGTCCAACTGATCTGAGAGCACGGGCTCTTTGTGGCTGAGGTAAGAGGGCAAGATGTAAAAATGATATAAATACTGTTCGTTTTCTCACACAAAACGCTCGTTTCGTGTCTTAGGCCATCAACGTGTACTTACATTTACGAGTCATTAAATCATGTTTAATTTGGACTTCTCTGTGCATGCTCTTTGAGGTGGTGACCATAGACCTCCATTATATGACTGACAGACAAGAACGAATTGACCTAAAAATATCAAAATTGAAACTACTGTGGAAACAAAGACACCTACATCTTGGATGCCCTTGAGGTAAGCTAAAACATACCAAAAAATGATTTCAAAGTGAACTATCGTTAAGTACTAAAATTACTAACACTAAAATAAAAATAATAAAAAAACAAAAGCACATAAATTACAAAAATTTCAATGTAAAAATATAAAAGGAAATGTTGATTAAAAATATGAGCATATCCTATAATATTGTATAAATAATTCTAAAACAAC
>JAQIUQ010002894.1:55000-60000 GCA_030378365.1 Hybognathus amarus | reverse complement strand
GAAGTCGAGCCAGGTGGGAAATTGGGTCCAGAGGAGCAAAGCATCATGGGAAACTTATTCAGGCTCAATCTTTGATCTTTTTCTTATGCTCATGGTACAGATGCCGTATTGAAACAGAGACGGACGGCTCTCAGTGTTCTGACGCTCAACCACCGTTGCCATCTGCTGGAGCTATTCGTGGAGCTCTACTGACATCTTGAAGTTTCGCGCTCATGATTTAAAATGTGTTCTGGTTGAGGAGCCGTAGGATGGTGTGAAATACTCAATAACCTTCAGCCGCATCCGGAGAAACGGCACTGGAAACGCATCCAGACTGAGAGTATTTGCATAAGCTGAGTCTTCGAAATACACTCACCTAAAGGATTATAAGGACCATACTGAATGCTGTGTTTGACTGCTTTTCGCACCCAGAACTGCCTTAATTCTATGTGGCATTGATTCAACAAGGTGCTGAAAGCATTCTTAGAAATGTTGGCCCATATTGATAGGATAGCATCTTGCAGTTGATGGAGATTTGTGGGATGCACATCCAGGGCACAGAAAGCTCCTGTTCCACCACATCCCAAAGATGCTCTATTGGGTTGAGATCTGGTGACTGTGGGGGCCATTTAGTACAGTGAACTCATTGTCATGGTCAAGAAACCAATTTGAAATGATTCGAGCTTTGTGCATTATCCTGCTGGAAGTAGCCATCAGAGGATGTGTACATGGTAGGGCTGCAACAAACGATTATTTTGATAATCGATTAATATAACGATTATTAGAACGATTATTTTGCCAGCTAATCATTGAAGGGTCAGTTTACCCAAAAATGAAAAATTCTGTCAGTATTTACTCACCTTCGTGTTGTTTCCAAACCTCTATGTGCTTATTTGTTCTGCTGAACATAAAGAAAGATATTTGGAAGAGTGTTTTAATCAAACAGATCTCAATCCCCATTGACTACCATAGTAGGAAAAAATACATACTATGGTAGTCAAAGGGGATTAAGATCTGTTTGATGATCACTTGTCAAAGTTATTCTATGCAAAATAAATCATCATATTACTGTAATTATATTATTATTGATGATATTATTACTATTAGTAGTATTGCATGATCTAATAAAGATATTTACCACTAGTTTAGTTAGCTCCAGCTGGAGAACACTTGATTCTCGCCGGCTCCTCTTGTGTAGGGGATGTTTCCTCTTTAAGTGCTCCAACATGCATGTTGTGCTCCGGTGAAAAGCAAGTTTTGCCTTGCATGTATTGCACACGACAGCATTGTTGGTTTTAAGTTTTGTAAAACTTTGCCAAACCTTGCTAGTTCGGATTTGTTTGCACTCGTCATAATTTGCGCTGTTTTTTCTTTTACCGCACTTGCATTTATAAAGGGCTGCATTTACACTCTAGCGCCAAAGCGCCATAGCGGTCAAATCACGATATTGCATGCCCTTACATTAGGTCACGTGAGATCAAACGACTACTTGACAACAAAGATATTTGTCGACAATTTTTTATTGTTCGACGTTGTCGACAATGTCGACTAATCGTTGCAGCCCTGAGTACATGGTGGCCATAAAGGGATGGACATGATCAGAAACAATGCTCAGGTAGGCCGTGGCATTTAAACAATGCCCAATTGGCACTAAGGGGTCTAAAGTGTGCCAAGAAAACATCCCCCACACCATTACACCACCACCACCAGCCTGCACAGTGGTAACAAGGCATGATGGATCCATGTTCTCATTCTGTTTACGCCAAATTCTGACTCTACCATCTGAATGTCTCAACAGAAGTGAACTCATCAGACCAGGCAACATTTTTCCAGTCTTCAACTGTCCAATTTTGGTGAGCTCTTGCAAATTGTAGCCTCTTTTTTTTCTATTTGTAGTGGAGATGAGTGGTACCCAGTGGGGTCTTCTGCTGTTGGAGCCCATCCGCCTCAAGGTTGTGTGTGTTGTGGCTTCACAAATGCTTTGCTGCATACCTCGGTTGTAACGAGTGGTTATTTCAGTCAAAGTTGCTCTTCTATCAGCTTGAATCAGTTGGCCCATTCTCCTCTGACCTCTAGCATCAACAAGGCATTTTCGCCCACAGGACTGCCGCATACTGGATGTTTTTCCTTTTCACGCCATTCTTTGTAAACCCTGAGAAATGGTTGTGCGTGAAAATCCCAGTAACTGAGCAGATTGTGAAATACTCCGTCTGGCACCAACAACCATATCACGCTCAAAATTGCTTAATTCACCTTTTCTTTCCCATTCTGACATTCAGTTTGGAGTTCAGGAGATTGTCTTGACCAGGACCACACCCCTAAATGCATTGAAGCAACTGCCATGTGATTGGATGATTAGATAATTGCATTAATGAGAAATTGAACAGGTGTTCCTAATAATCCTTTAGGTGAGGGTATAAAAAACACTTCTAAACTAAAGCAGGAAGAGAAGCAACATGAAATCAAAACTGACCCTATTTACTTCATTAATAGACATTCTTGAACACACTGTAAATGATTCATTGGTGAACGATATATCATTCTAGTTCAGCGTCAACTAGTTTGTGAACTCCTCAAACAAATTGCATTTAAATGGACATAATAAACAATGAAAAATGAATCTGACATACTAGGCCAATCTGAAGTTAAGCAAGAAAGAGATATCCATGCACGCAACAGCACAGTCACCCATGCCAAATAGGATCTTGAGTATTAAGCCACACCTCCTACAGGTTATTAATCATCTCACCATTCGACTCATTATAATCGTACAGCATACGAGGCACATTTGGACATCAACGCATGCACAACACAAGCACAGAAAAACACATCACCTGTCACTCACCTTGAGATCTCGGTGCACCACGCCCATTTGATGGCAATGAAGCACCGCCTCCAGGATCTGCTGGATGCAGTGACTGCATGCAAACACCAGGGGGCGCATGTTAGTTTGAGCAATGCCATTCTCTCGTGCACAGGCACAGGCAAGTAATGCAGAGCCATTACAAGGAGCTACTAATAAATGTAACAATACATCTTCATCGCCAAACATAATAAAATGCGTTAAGTGACTCCCTCTTCCAAAAAACTGTCTTATAAATCTTGCACATTTTCACAAGTGCAAGCAAAGACTTATATCTCCAGGATGAATCTCCATACAACATGTCCAGGTCACATTTCCCCCACAAATCAAAAGAAAATGTTATTTATTAAGAAATACACTTATAGTTATTTAAATGATTTTTATTGTTTTATTATTCATTTAATTTTGATCCACCTGGATTTGTCAAAATGGTTTTGTCAAAATGGACAATTTTGGTGGCATTTTCAGAAAACCCTTTGAAGCTTCAAAAAATGGTGATAAAAGTGCAAAATGTTTAAGTATATGTGGTCTGAGCTGTAATAAACACCAAAATTGATTTTGAAAGTGAATAACTCAAAGGAAATTATTTCCATAAGAGTGCTACATTTGATCACTAAATGAATGTTAGACATTTTTAAAGACCAAGGAGAAGTTGTTTTTATGGTGAAACCTACAAACATTTGGTATATCAGATATCTGTATTGCCCTGAATGTGCTCTTTACAGGACATCCAGAATTGACAAAATTGACATGCATGGTGTCAGAGAAATACACTAAAACATAATGTCCAAAACAGTGGACAAAAGTCTATTCCTGGGTCCCATGAGGATATATTTATTATAAATAAATATTAGTATTTTATAAATTATTTTATTATTTTTATTTACTTTTCATTATATTTCAAATAAATAATCAAATTTATTTATTTTTTATTAAATTCTTAAAACATTTGTGACATTTCCATGCAGTTAAGTAGCCTGGTTAAAACCAGTCCATTCACAGTTGTAACTGATTTATGGTCTGGAAAAGCGTCATAAACCAATAATTTCTAGAGGGGCGTGACCACAGACGTCGCGGATAGAGCTAAAACCAATCAGAGCTATGGAGATAGAAACATCTCCAAGTGTTGTTCTTTGCTCTTTTTAAAAAAAGGAAACGTTCAAATCGCTTAAAACAGATGCAATAGCTGATTCGAACGAGTGATGTTCGACGGCGGCATCCATCTTTGTAATGTAGTCTACAAAATCTGCTTCAAAATCCCAGCGCTGTCGTCATCGTGTAAAGCCCGCCCCAACGTTTCTGATTGGTGCCTCGATTTCGACGGATTGGAAATGGGCTTGAATGAGCTCTTTGCCAGACTAACTTTCAGAGCAAATCTAAATTTTCCGGAAGTTGTCCGGGTTTTCCCAGGCCACCAGTTAAACACATTTTATCCCAAATTGTCTTAATCAGGGCCTCCAGTTATCAAAGTTCGTCTAATTAATTCTTTATTTTTATTTCAGAGTAAAACATGACCCAGACACACAGAGATTCAACCTTGGATTTATCTTATTTGCAAAGAAACTGAAGGGTTAGCTTTCAAACACATTAAAAAAATGGCACATAACTAAACGCAACTTGGGACTTGAGGAAGACAACCCCTTTCTGACACTTCTGGATGAAATAAAGCCTCTTTCTCTATATTATAAACTGTGTTGAGTCCGCAGAAGTGTTAACATGCATCTACGTCTTTTGCAACGGCAGACGTGATGCTTTTCCTGCATACAGAAACAGGAAGCTCTAGCTAACACTACATTCACCACCCACGACGACCGCGAGCATCAGGAGAGATAGAGAGAGGGAGGCCAGAAAGAATGGCTAAAAGAGAGGTAAGACTGGCAGGCGGCCCTGGAGTGTTTTTTGGCAGTTGTGTGTTGAAATGTACCGGTGTGTGAGGAGAGGAAGGTGGACGTGTGAGTCAGCCTGTGTAGGCGTGTGCTGCTGATGTACTGAGAGTCAGTGTGTGTCTACATGTGTGTGTGTTACATGTTGTAAAACTGGAACATATAAAGCTGTTTTCTAGTTCTTCTACACTAGGACTCTTCCACTGCTTTCTTTTGGGGGACAACACACCCAGATGAAGAGGAGTCTAAGAGAGGTAATCGTTACATCTGAGCAC
>JAQIUQ010002894.1:0-50000 GCA_030378365.1 Hybognathus amarus | reverse complement strand
ACAGCGATACAAGAAACAGAGAGCAGAAGACAGAACGGGTGAGGAGAAACTCTCAGTGCATCAAGAGCAGTTCGGCTGTTTTCACATTCGAGCGTCTGCTGCCGACCCCGACACAATTTGATTGGTTTGATCAATGGGGCAGAACGCTCAAATATACCTAATCACCCCATAAAGGATGCATATTAGTACCTAAAATTAATAGTTTATGCAAAAGGGAGAGTTCTGTCATTAGTCATCCTAATGTCGTTCCAAGCCTGTTTGACTTTTTTCTCTGGAACACAAAACAAGATATTTTGAAGAACGTTTGGGTCAGTATTGTCATTGTTAACTAAGACTATTAGAGTGCAACAGTTGGGTTTCGGAAGTAAAAACTAAATTTTCTCCATAGGGAAGTTGATTTTAAATGATAACTTATAAACCTTTAAAGAACCTCACTGTGAGCTGTGATGGTAGTTGCTTCTGTTAAAGATGTCAGCCTGCATTATTTCAACGTGGTATTAAAATAATAGTTTTTAACAGCAGAAATCATGGTTGAAAAACTACATTACCCATAATGCTGTAATGAAAATTCCACCAATCAGAGTCGAAACAAGCAAAAAGCAGCAAAAGATCTCGTTAGCTCCGCCCACTCCCATGAAGCACCACAAATGTAATCAAGTAGATCTCCCTACTTTCAAAATACGCATATATATGCATATTTTGCAATAAACTTAAATATATATTCATAGATGCCACCTACGTCACTACAAATAGAACGCCGCCATATTTGCGACCGACTCGCCCGGTACGGCCGCTCAAACTGCCTATTTGAATGAGAGAGAGAGATAGAGATACCTTGAGAAAATTTCAATTTTAGGCTCCGATCCTTATTTGTTACCCCCAGTTTTCTTTAGTCCATTATTATCTGCCCCAGGCTTGCCCTAATTGGCCTTTCATGAAATAGAAATACATTTGTCATAGAGCTATGGCACGCGTTCATGAGAGTCGAGGCGATGTCATTAATGAATCCTCTGCAGCAGTTCGGCTGGCATGAATGAATCTTTCTAATCCGAACATCAGCACTGGGACAGAGACAACTGCATCAGCACAGTCAGAGACATCAGTCAAATATTATAAAAGACTGCCATATCTCTCTGATAGAACAGATGTTCAGTTAACTTACAGAGAAGGTTAATCACAAATATCGAAATGAGTCTTTCGAGTCGAATCTTTTTGAATGATTTGGCTGCGGTTAAAAGCTATCAAGAGGTAAAGCTCTTCGTGATTATAATATAACGACATAAATTGCAGTTTGTTCGTCACATAAAGCTATCATATTAATAAATAACGATATTAATATAACGGACGAGTAGTATTATATCACTTTTATGATACTTTTGTGATGTTTTTTGTCTTTTATTATTATTATTTTTTGCTTGACAGCCCCCAGTAGGCTGTTACTCATTCACTCTTATTACATCGACAAGAAGAGTCTTAGGCTACATAATTCAAAAATGTCCCTTTGTCTTCCACGGAAAGTAAACTTAAGGATTTGCACATGATGGTGAGTAGTTAAATGACGGCAGAGTTATCATTTTTGGAAGAACTAACGTTAGTCCTTTAATATGCATTTCAAGGCTGATTATGCATCGTCTGCAGAGCTAACACTTGCACAAAAATAACATCTAAAGCGCGTCTGACGAAGACAAACGCAAGACGAACACATCTTTATGAACTTCAGAAAAATATTTATTAGATTTAGACAGACAGACAGACAGACAGTTATGTCAAAATAACCCCAAATCTAATAACTTACCACGATAAAGTGCATTTAAACAGATCCAACAAATTTAATGAAGAAAAAACATTATCTGTCTATCTGTTTGTATATGTTGGCCACTGAGAGTAGGCTGTAATAGAAAAATATAATAAACCACAAATCAGCAACATGAGACTAAGTCTTTAAAAAAAAAGATTTTCTATTCTTCTTTTGGTATGGAATAAAATACCAGTTCAGGGTTCCTCTTTCGGCTGTTTTTGCAGCCAACTGCACAACACATTGCAGGCATTAATGTGACCGTCGGTCGCAAACTAGTCGCAAAGATGGCGGCGCAAAAGCTACAGTGACGTCATGTGAACCGAATGAATAGGCTATAATATATATATATATATATATATATATATATATATATATATATATATATATATATATATATATATATATATATATATATATATATATATATATATATATATATAATCATATATTTAAATATATAGATAGTTTCATATTTTTTCCATCATTTTTAAACAATGCTTCATGGGATTTTAGTTCTTTCAACCACTAAAGCGGTTAAGTACATGGTCTTTTACGTTTGTATTTTTGTCTGATTTTTAAATACTTTATTTTTTGCTTCAAATCTGGTTCATGGCTTATAAAGCTTTAATCAAGACTTTAATTCCAATGGGAGAAATTAATGGAAAAGAATACTTCCTGAAACCAACGCCGTTAAAAAAGTGGGTGGCGCTGTTGCATGCAGTTGTACATTTTCAATGTCACATTTTTCATTGTGTTTCACACAAGACAGTCAGTCAAACAAGTTTGGAACGGCATGAAGCAATGAAGACAGAACCCTCATTTTTGTGAATTTATTATTTTTTTCTTAAAGTGAAAGCAATAAAGCATAATTTGAGGCATTATAATAAAACTTGCTTTTTGATTACTGTTCAAAATTGACAACTTGCATTTGCAACAGACTGACTGTGAACTGCACTGTGAATCATAGCCAAACAATACAAGTGACCTTTAAAGGAATTCAGACCAAACTAATCGCACACAAACTAAACATTTCATGTAGGATTTGATTTAAAACAATTTTCACTCAGAAATTTCACAAATAATTACAAAAAAATGGAATGTAACACATTGAATAAATGTCAATTTTAGACCCTTTTTTCTAGCTAAAATGGCAAAAAAAACCCGCTGTTCGGACTCACAATAATATTCGCATTAAGTGTGCAAATCCACTGCGAATCGTAGCTAAATAACGCAACGTGAAACGAGATCATAGCGAGAAATTAAACTCCAGTTCAGACTAAACGACCAAACCAAGTGTGAAAACAGCCATCGAGTGCAGAAACACACCTAAAGTCTCAGACGTACGGTTCAAGACAGTCAGACACACAAATGGGCGGCACGAAACAAGCAAGAATCACATGACACATGCAGGGGGCCAGTGCACTGCCCATACTGACCTTCAGGTCCCTGTGCACTATGTCATGATGGTGAATGTGACTGACACTCTCTAGAATCTGATGGATACAATGACTGTAAAGACAAGCGAGAGACAGAGAGGACAGACAGGAAACAAGAAGAAAAAGAATCGATGAGGGAAGAGAGCCGTGACGGAGGTGGTGAATTAGTCACGGGGAGACAAGCGTGGGACAGGAACAACACAGATAAGAGAGACTTTTTATTTGATTGTATATGGAGAGGGTGATGAAATGAGACGAGTGATAACGGTGAAAGACCTGATGTTACACGACGCAGAACAATAGAAGCAGTCGGGCGGGCACGCATCACTTCCTGTGATGTGCCGATGACCTCACATGTGGGATGGAGAAATGAAGGGAAGGGTGGGCAAATCAAACAGAGCAGAGCTAGAAATATGGAAACGATCTGTGTGTTTGGATGTTTAAGAGTGTATCAACTGTTTTTTGAAAAGCTTACGGTGTTTTCCTCACATACATCTAACACAGGCCTCGTTAATAAGGATGGTCTGCAGTGTGAGAGCATTTCAGGACCGTTGAGAGAAAGTCACTCCTCTTTTTAGGCCAGTGCCGCTCAAAATCTTACACTCTTTTTGTGTGCAAAAAAACAGACTGACACGGAAGAGAAGATATTGTTGAATAAAGTCGTTATTTTAGTTTTTTGCACACAAAAAGTATTACTCGTCGCTTCTTAACATTAAGGCTGAACCACTGTATTCACATGGACTATTTTAACAATGTCTTCTTTACTGCCTGAAATTTGCAATGACGTTGCTGGGTGGTTCAGACACCTCTTCCGATTTCTTCAACAATATCTTAATTTGTGTTCCAAAGGTCAACAAAAGTCTTACCGGGTTTGGAAACGACATGAGGGCAAGTAATTACTTAGAGAATTTTTTAAATTTTTGGGTGAACTAACCCTTTAACGGTTTAGTTTTCTGTGACGTATTGATGTTTTATCACTCAAATAATGTAGCCGAACAAAAGATTTTTAAGTTGTTAACGCGGCAAAAAAGAAAAGAGTTTAAACTTTTAGAAAACTGCAACCTAATCAGCAATGTTGTCAGTCTTTCTTTTTGTAAAACACGTTTTGTAAAGAAAATTGTTTTAAAAATACTTATATATAAATAAATTAGTGCTGTCAAACGATTAAAATATTTAATCGCGATTAATCGCAGTTAATGTCATAGTTAACTCACGATTAATCGCACATTTTTATTGCTATTCTTAATGTCTTTTGATTTCTTTTTGTTACATTTTTTTCTCATTTTAATGCTCTTATCAACATGGAAAAGTGGATTGGCTTGTTTAGTGCAAATGTTTTTTTTAATTATTATTATTGAAAATAACATTGGAATAGTGTTCAATTTCACTCTAACATATATAGCCTAAATAATCTCTCACACAATGTAACACTGTCCATCAATAAAAGGGTGAAAGAAATACTGACGAGGTCCTGATATTGACGAGGGGTGGAGAATTTGCATCATCTGTGTTTGTGTGTGTGTTTGCTTGGCCATCATCAAGTGGTGTTTCAGGCTGGACGTGCTGCGATGATGATAGCTCAGTTCATAATGACAAAACATACAGATCGCTTTGGTCTTGTCAATGGGACAATTTGGCAACTTTTTAAAAGTAAACTTTACATTCAGAATCTCATTGGCATCCATTTCGGCGTCTCGCGCTCGTCATCCACTCAAAACATAACGTTACTATTTGGCCGGCTCGCAAGCTGAAACGAGTGTGTGCGGCACAAAACGTCCCTCGCGCTGCGCTCTGAAACCCATTCATTTCAATTGCTTGCGCCCGCGCGGGACGTTCGTCTGCTTCTTCGACCAAAGCGCAAGCGGATCTGAGCTAGACCGAAACAAAACATCAGGCACGACGCACACACTCGCTTGGGCTTGCGAGCCCGGCTTTGAGTGGATGACGAGCGCGAGAACGCTGAAACTAGACAGGACGCATGCCAGCGTCCTGTTGCAAAAGTATGTGAAAAAACTACAAAGTCTGCTAGGAACAAAAAGACCGTGAATCGCGCGATAAAAAAATTAACGCCGTTAAAATGGGTTTGCGATTCCAGCGCGTTAATAACGCTGTTAACTGACAGCTCTAAAATAAATACATTTTAAGTAAATAAAAAGTCAATATAAAACATACAACATGGTTCAAAAGTTAAAAAAAAGAAAGAAAAAAACTTTTATTCAGTAACTATGTATTAAATTGATCAAAAGTGACAGTAAAGACATTTATAAAGTTACAAAATATTAGATTTCAACTAAATGTTGTTCTTTTGAACTTTCTATTTATAAAAAAATCCTGAAAAAAACAAGTTAAAGGAGAACTCCGGCGCAAAATGTACCTTTGGTCTAATAACACATTGGTACCTAGTCGACCATTCTCTGAGATTTGTTTATCATAATCGAATGTAAAGAGTTTTATCTGTAGTTTTAAACTGTATATACAGCGTATAATGCTAAGGGCATAGAGTAATGAAAAATAAAAATCGCTATTTAATTCCACTAACAAAGCTCAAAATAACCCCACACTAACACAGTAACATAGTGAGTGTCCCTACATGCAAACCGAAGCATTGAGAACTTTGTAATGCCTGGTTCAGATTACACGATTTTAACCTGATTTTGGCACGATCCATTTGACATAAGGTGTCATGGGGATTCGTAAACGACAACGGGGTCAGGACGCAAGATTCGATCGCAACATCTCGTATAGTGCGTCATAGTGGGCGACAACCTACGTCGCGTCTGCGATGCTCTGACGACATCACGACTAGCATGTTTAATTTTTTTAACGGGCGTCCACAACAGGTTCCGTTACATGTATGAGGTTGACAAATAGGAGCACAGAAGCTTTTCCGAACACAACTTTCAAAAATGGAGAAACGAAAGAGAGACGATGGTGCTACGGTTAAAACTAAAAATATATAAGAAAACAATATTTTACCTCAAGTTCTCTTTGATGGTTTCATCAAATGGTTTAGCCCTCGATCATATATATAATAAAGGCTTTTTTACTTTTGTAACCCTGAGTGCCAGGACTTGGATTTCTTTCCAATTTTTTATGAACTTTCAACCCTTCCAAGAGCACCAGAGGATACAAGGGACTCCAGCAGCGCTCCAGCATCCTTTTGTTTACGCTTCATCCATTGTTTGTTTACGTTCGTTTCCGGGAGTCGCTCGATACTAGTTTCGCCTTCTCGATGAAATCACGCACGTCGTTAAAGACAGCACGCGATGACTGGTCAGGTGTAAGTGTACAGAGAGTTTATTATTAAGAAGATACTTTATAAAGACAGTCCACTTTGCGTATACAGGCAGGGACCATCTTTGGAATTAGATGAGTCGAATTAGGGACACTTATTATGTTACTGTGTTAGTGTGGGGTTATTTTGAGCCTTATTAGAGGAATTAACTAGCGATTTTTATTTTTTATTACTCTATACCCTATGTACTAGCGTTATACGTAGGGCTGGGTACCGAAGATTCGGTACTTTTTAGGTACCGACCGAATTGCCTCGGTACTACTGAGTATCGAAACACGTCTTGTTTTTCGGTACCAAATTTCGAGTACGAAAGTGGTTAATCATGTCAACGTCAGTGAAACTATAAGCATGATGCATGATTGGCTGTGGCGGAAAACACTAGTTTACGCGGCTGCTCAGAGACGTAGCTCGTCGCACGTGAGTGTGATTGAGTGTGCGTGCGTGCGTGTAAGCGTCCCAACCCAGATGGATAGAAAATGTGTGGAAATTATCCAAAGTGAACCTATGTGCCAGATTTGATGCCAGAAGCACGCAATGCAATATTTTCGACAAGATAATTACCACCAAGAACCGGTAACACGGTAAATCTTGATAAGCGCACAGACACTTGAGAGTAGAAAGTTTATACGTCTTCGACTGCAAGAACTGGAGCGCATCACAAATGAACTGAAACTCAGCATATAGGACACTTGCCTCATATACATGAGAAATAGGCCTATAGACAGTCAAAATATGTCTATTTTAAACGAAACAATTAGAAATAAATAGTTTGATTACCTAATCCATATAGGCGTCGCATTCACTACTGCAGGAATGACGAGTCAGCATCGCCATAATCATATTTGCTGCCAGCACACTTATTAAACACTTGTTCATTAATAAACAATTAAAATATATCCTTGCTATTGTTTCTCGACACATCCATAATCATTAGGCTACTGTTGCCAGTGCTTTGCGGCAAGCTTCATGTGTGCTGAGCGCTGAGGCATAAATCCTGCCCCCAGTAGCCTATATTTAATTTAATTCACATTTATTTGTATAGCATTTTTCACAATACTATCATTTCAAAGCAGCTTTACAGAAAATGCATGTTTCTAAATTACAATTTAGAGTGATGATCTATTATCAAAGGCGACAGTGTAATGCATTTCAAATATTTTTCATTCAGTTTAATTTTTAAACAATGCATTAAGATAAGGCAGAAACAACGAGCTCATTGAAGTAAAGAAAACGTGTTGTTAAATGATTAGGAAACAGAAAACTTTAGCATTGGTGTTTTTTTACATACTCAAAATATGAGTGTGAAAAAAAAAATCAACAAACTGAAAAATAAAATAAAAATATAGGTAATATTATATTGTTAAAACTGGTTACATAATTGGTATCGAAAAAGGTATCTGATTTCAGGAACCAATATTGAAAGTCAAGGTATCAGTCATAGAACATTTGTTCCGATACACAGCCCTAGTTGCACACTAAACAGTTTTTGAGATAAAACTCTTTACATTCGATTATCATGAAAACAAATCCCAGAGAGACGGTCGACTAGGTACCAATGTATTATTAGACCAAAGGTTCATTTGCGCATTTTGATTTTGCGAGTTCACCTTTAAAAAATAAATAAAAGTTTTGTTGATTTTAATTTACATTACATTCACATGAGGATAACTCAATACTGAACTGCATTTTTATGTTTTTAGGTTTTTTATTTATATATTTATACTTTGTGTCTTTATGATACTGCACAATTTGATAGTGAAATCCGGTATCGAAGTTAAGGTATCGGTATTGGTATTGAAAATTTTGTTACGATACCCAGCCCTAGTTGCTACACTAAACAGTTTTAGAGATAAAACTCTTTACATTTGATTATGAAGGTTCATTTTGCGCCAGAGTTCTCCTTTCAGCAGCACAACTGTTTTGAACATTAACTGTTAAGTCTCTGTCAGGGATTTCTAGTGCTCTTGAAACAGATGAAGCTAGTGTGCATGTTCATGTCGTGCTGTGCTGGAGAGGGCTGAATATGAGCTGACACTGTGATTATGTGTGTGAATTAGAGGCCTACTTTCAGACACTGCTCTAGTGGAGGCAGTTGGAGTGGCTACGGCCCTCCGGACGGATGCATTTCATCGTCTTGACGGTTGATGGGCGGCATCGTGACACGTTTCTACCCACGAATATGGCGGCTGAGCTCACTGAGCCCTGTAGTCTCATCACTCGCCAGCTCTTGTGTTTCCTCCCTCGGTAAGCATCTCCGTTCTCTTTCCGTTTCTCGCCGCATCTCTCACTCCCACATGTTTTCCCACACAGTCAAATTGATTAAAGCTTTTCCTGAGGGCGACTGCGGTGTGTGTGTGTGCCATGGTGTGTGACTGTGAGAAGATCTGAAAACAGGAATAGATGGAACGGGGGAAAAATGAAGCCGATGGGAAAACTGGAGGAAAGGGATCTGCAGAAGTAGACGCACGTAGAGAGCGAGACACTGCCTCAAACATTTAAAAACTCTTATCTTATCTTATCACACGAAAGTATTACTGCCATATTATACTCGAATGTGTACAAGCACATAAGTTTGTCCAGATAAAACGAGAGTGAAAGAGGAAAACAGAAATGTGGATGAGAGAGGAAATGGTCATGGGAGAGTCTGGACTGGATAACAGAAAATGGAGATGCTGTTTTACCTGGCGTCAGCTTCACTGTAATATTCTCTGGCTACAATGTCTTCAAACAGCTCTCCACCCGTCACACTGCGGGACACAGAGAAGATATCAGCACCACGGTCACCATAATCACATGCAAATTTATTCTGTAATTTTTCAACTTCAGTGTGGTGTGCTTTACACTGGCATCGCAAAACAGTGCATTCATATTGCAAAAGCTTTTGCACTCTTGCTGGGTGTAATGGGTTCAATGAAATTAAATCAAGTATTTAAAAAAAATAGGAAAAATAGGAATGCAAACAAAATGAAACAAATATATAGTATTAAATAAAATAATACAATAAATGTAAAAATTAGGGCTGTGCAAAAATTAATTGCGATTAATCGCATCCAAAATAAAAGTCTGTGTTTACATAATATATTTTTGTGTGCTGTATATAATTATTTTGTATATATAAATACACACACATGCATGTATATATTTAAGAAAATGTGTTATTCATATATAAACTATTTATATTTATATAATATAGATTATGTATTTATATATATATATATATATATATATATATATATATGTATATATACAAGAATTTAAGCGCAAATAATTCTTAAATATATACATGCATGCATATGTATTTATATATACAAAATAATTATATACAGAACACAAAAATATATTATGTAAGCACAGACTTTTATTTTGGATGCCGATTAATCGCAATTAACTTTTGCACAGCCCTAGTAAAAATGTTAAATAAAATATTTTAAATTGAATAATAATAATAATACATTTGTATTATAAATGTATGTATTAAATACATTTTAAATATTTTTGAAAATAAAAATAAAAATGAATTCATGTAGTATCCCTCAAACATTTTGCACTCTTTTTGCATTTTTTCAATGTGCAAAATTATTTATTTTTATACTACTACTAACATAACAAAAATATTTTCTCCCATGCTAGGTTAGGTTGGGTTAGGTTGATTTATTTGAAGAGTAAATAGCCTGACAGAGCAACACTGGCTCAACCTAGGCATGATTTTTTAATTGTTCTGCAAAATTTACATAATTTACTGTTGCAAAGGTTAAGTATGTTAAAAAAAGAAAAAAATATAAATGAAGACATCAGCATTGAATAAACAAGCACAGTTAAATAGAACAAATTAAAGACAGCTGTAATATTAATTTACAGACATGCATGTGTGTGCATGGTTGCGTATGACAAAGAAAGCGAGAGAGTGAGAGACGAGAGAGCATAGATGGGGGAATCCTCTAGAAGAGAGATCACTGGGGCTTCGGGGGGAAACCCTAATGCAGGATTTCTCTTCGACTGGGCAGCCCGGTTCTGTTGCTATGGAAACTGGCTCTCGAGTGAGCGAGCGAGAGAGATAGAGAGAGAGAGAGAGAGAGAGAGAGGGATGCTATGGGGAAGGTGAGAGTGGGTGGGCGTCTGTTGAAGCGCACCGAGCAAAAACAAAGCAGAGAGAAAGAGATATTATGCACATAATATGGAAACACTTACAGGTCAAATAAGAGGTAATGGAAGCCTTCCTCTGATATACTGTCATGGAGCCGCACTGCATTAAAGATGAAGAGTCATAATATCATCAATACTTTCATTTGCCATTAACTCACTCACAGCACAACTCAAAAAGCAGATCATGAAATTAAATTAACTCTTTCCCCGCCTTTGACAGAATTGATTTCCGTGTTTACACTGTTATACGATGGGGGCGCTATTACACATCTTCTGAAAACTTACTGATTCTCCTGATCAAAATACAGGCGAAGAAGCAGCAGAAACAAGCGATATCATATGCAAGCATATACATATGTAACCCTGACCCTACCATTAAACACCATATAAATCAAAATTGCCTAATGATACATAATTAAATGTCGACCTAGGGCGAGTTACAGGACTGTGCAGCTTTAATGGACTTGATCTACTCCATCTGTGGTTTGACCATCATTTCTGAATCCAATCTGGATTGTCTGACAAAAACTCGATTTTCTCAGCTTTTTGCTCAGACTTACCCACATTCATGTGTTGATAAAAAGGAAGGTATGAAACATTTTTTTTAAAAACAGAGTCTCCGTTCTTTCTTTTGTAATATTGCATATTCAGATATTCATACAACAAAATATTCTGGGGGCCATGAAACTTTGGTGAAAATAATCAAAAACACTGGCGGGGAAAGTGTTAACAGGTAAGCTTTATATCAATGTCCCTCGAGCTCATTTTGTCATGAGTGGAGAAGTTCAGGTACATCTGTGAAGCTAACTTTAAAGGGATACTTCAGGATTTAGCATTAAGCTTTGTATTAGTAGAAAACCTGTAGTATTTTCAAATTACCATGCTCTCCACCCTCATATCCCCCTGAGACGAGAGATTTATGTATTTTTTGTCTGGAAAAAATCCTCTGATGAAGCAAAAATCATAATTTTGCTTCATCAGAGGATTTTTTGTCCAGAGGCTAAAGACTACAGTCAGTAGTAGGGTCTGTCTCACATGTTTTCTCACTGGGATCTCACTCACAGAATGAACACATAGTGTCAGGCATCTTGTTTTGGAAGCTAAGCTAGCAGGCTCTTGTTCTGTGGAGAAAGCTGAGTAGTCGGGGTTACCATCCTTTTTCCTGAGTGAGGTCCCGCTCGCCACAGTTAACATGATAAATGGCTGTCCGACTGCAGAACGCTAAAGCCGAATCCCGGACATTTTGGGTGATCTTGAAACACATTTTCGGGCAGACTCATGCACGGAGACTCACTCAGTAGCCAATACTTGATGTTTAACTACTGCGCTCTGTTACCGGTAGGCATGGCCTCCTAGGGCAGCGAAGCAAGTGCATTCTGGGAGTTGTTGTCTTTCATCCACATAAGTCAAAAATACATTTTCTGGCTTTTCTCAGTCTAGAAAGCTCCAAATTCAAAAATAATTTCACATTTATTCTAAATAAATGACCCATTTTAAATACACATTCATCTTTCCAGAGCCAATGTGTCAGACTCACCGATATTGGGATGCTTGAGCAGACGGCAAGATGCCGGCTTCCCGTTCCAGCTTCTGGTGATCTGGGAAAACAATTGGATCGATAATGTAATGGAGAAATTGCAGATTGATTAAATGTACAGCTGCAATATTTTTTAATGTAAACAAAACTTAAAACCAATAAAGAGATTCCACAAATCTTTTGTGGAATTGAAGTTTAGCCACTATGAACTATGCTAATTTCACATGAATTTTAGTTAAACCCAAAAAAAAATCTAATTGAAATTTGTTTAAAACATGTATGAGTTTCTTTCTTCTGTTGAACACAAGAAGATACTTTGAAGAATATGGGTAACCAGACAGTTGACGACAGCCATTGACTTCATTAGTAGAGAAAAAAAAATACTATGAAAGTCAATGGGCTTCATCAGGTGTTTAACTACCGATATTCTTCAAAATTTGAGGGTGAGTAAATGATGACAGAATTTTCCTTTTTTGGGTTAACTATCCCTTTAACCTCAACATCAAGCTGTTAACAAACCAACATATGCCAGATTATCGAGAATGATTGACCAATTCTCTACTCTACATTCTCAACTGACCCCAAATAAACGTGACAATCATCCCATTACAGCAGATCAGGGCAAAAAATAAAACTTGAACCATAAAAAATAATAACTTGAAACTATTCTAACAATAACTAATATAAAATAAAACATTAAAAAAATAACACAGAAGATTCTGCAGACTGTGAGAAAATCACGCTGATGCAAATATACCATGCTGAAATGTCTAATTATCATGCTGAAACAGTAAGTTACCACTATTTTATCTACCGGTACCGATCGTGACAAGTGGCTTATCTTAATTATTTTTCCCGCCCACACATGCTTTTTACATCAGATAGAAAAGTCGTTTAAAGGCGGAGAAAGTCATTGCATTATGCTGAAAGATTATGAAAATGAATGAAACCTGAATAAAACCATGAATATTTATAAACAATAAGACCACTTATACTTATCAAGGGCCAGCGGCACAGTGCCCTTAATGAGTAGATTAATCAATAGATAGGAAAAATAATCGCTAGATTAATCACTTAAAAAATAATCATTTATCCCATTTAATGCCTTTTCGACTACCTCTGGAAATGGTGGAAAGTTGTCAAGCTCAAGGCGTTTTAGACCCCGTTTACATCTGTATTTAACGTCCTATGTTTAGAAGGCTAGATAATTGGTTGTAGTTAGTTGATCATTTCATTGTATTGTTATTGTCATATTGTTACTTATTGTTAACTGGGTCAATTTTGCATTTAAATTGTGAAAAGTGTCGTGAAAAGTGTTGTATCAGAAAGCAGACACACTTATTTGCTCCTGTAATGCAAAATATAGAGTATCATCCAAAGTTTTGGGGTTAGTAAGATTTTTAATGTTTTGAAAGAAGGCATTTATTTTTAAAATTTAACATTTTCTTGTTGTTGAGCTGCTTAAAATTACAGTAATACATTTATCAAGATTCTTTGACAAATAAAATGTTCAAAAAAAGAGTGTTTATTTGAAATGGTATATTATAAATGTCTTTAAATGTCACTTTTGATCAATTTAATGTGTCCTTGCTAAATAAAGTCTTCAAATCTTAAAAAAAAGAAAGAAAAAAAAGATTCTTACTACTGACTCCAAACTTTTCTGTGCATTTCGTAGAACAATCAAACACAAAATGGCACTGATATCTTGAAAATAACTCATTTAAGTTGTCATGGCAGGATACATTCATAATGTTTGATGTGAAAATAGAAAAATCACATTCATAATTTACTTCAAATCTTTTGAACAAAATTTTTTTAATAGTTCTAAAGGGCACTGACGGTTGTTTTCCTGCAGTCAAACAGTTCCTGCTCCATTCGCATTGGTTAAACCCTTTTAAAGTGCACATTTAAAGCGGTCGTGTACATCACTTCGAAACATGGCAGCAAAGGTCACGCTCAGCATCGATACAGACCACAGGATCTACTGTAAACCACACGCCAACGGCCAACCAGTGCAAGCTCTTCTAGTCTGACTGTGGAGGACATGCTCAACTTGAAGGAATCTGCACGATACAGAGAGAACAGCTGAGAGACGTGGACCGTTCCGGCACACTCCTGCTGTCTGCCATGCATGAGTCATACGGGAAGGAGGACAGCTGGGAAACAGGGCACAGATTATCTCCAGCGCTTCATGATTCAGTCCTGATAAACAGACACGGCCCGCTGTCTATCATTCCAACATCATTAGGGCTGCATCCGAAATCACATACCTGTACTATACACTCACCTAAAGGATTATTAGGAACACCTGTTCAATTTCTCATTAATGCAATTATCTAATCAACCAATCACATGGCAGTTGCTTCAATGCATTTAGGGGTGTGGTCCTGGTCAAGACAATCTCCTGAACTCCAAACTGAATGTCAGAATGGGAAAGAAAGGTGATTTAAGCAATTTTGAGCGTGGCATGGTTGTTGGTGCCAGGACGGAGTATTTCACAATCTGCTCAGTTACTGGGATTTTCACACACAACCATTTCTAGGGTTTACAAAGAATGGTGTGAAAAGGGAAAAACATCCAGTATGCGGCAGTCCTGTGGGTGAAAATGCCTTGTTGATGCTAGAGGTCAGAGGAGAATGGGCCGACTGATTCAAGCTGATAAGAAGAGCAACTTTGACTGAAATAACCACTCGTTACAACCGAGGTATGCAGCAAAGCATTTGTGAAGCCACAACACGCACAACCTTGAGGCGGATGGGCTACAACAGCAGAAGACCCCACCGGGTACCACTCATCTCCACTACAAATAGGAAAAAGAGGCTACAATTTGCAAGAGCTCACCAAAATTGGACAGTTGAATATTGGAAAAATGTTGCCTGGTCTGATGAGTCTCGATTTCTGTTGAGACATTCAGATGGTAGAGTCAGAATTTGGCGTAAACAGAATGAGAGACATGGATCCATCATGCCTTGTTACCACTGTACAGGCTGGTGGTGGTGGTGTAATGGTGTGGGGGATGTTTTCATGGCACACTTTAGGCCCCTTAGTGCCAATTGGGCATCGTTTAAATGCCACGGCCTACCTGAGCATTGTTTCTGACCATGTTCATCCCTTTATGGTCACCATGTCCCCATCCTCTAAAGGCTACTTCCAGCAGGATAATGCACCATGTCACAAAGCTCCAATCATTTCAAATTGGTTTCTTGAACATGACAATGAGTTCACTGTACTAAAATGGCCCCCACAGTCCCCAGATCTCAACCCAATAGAGCATCTTTGGGATGTGGTGGAACGCGGAGCTTTGTGCCCTGGATGTGCATCCCACAAATCTCCATCAACTGCAGTATGCTATCCTATCAATATGGGCCAACATTTCTAAAGAATGCTTTCAGCACCTTGTTGAATCAATGCCACGTAGAATTAAGGCAGTTCTGAAGGCGAAAGGGGTCAAACACAGTATTAGTATGGTGTTCCTAATAATCCTTTAGGTGAGTGTATAGTAGGCGAAAACAGTAAGCGACAAAATCCAACCAATAATGCCAAATGTGAACACACCCTGAGCAACACGCACCAAACATCTTTCTAATCTTGTAATGAAAAGCATTTACAAACCTGTTGTACAACAAGAGAATATTAAATAACATGTTTTTTCCCAGTCCCATTCCATTAAAACAGTCACTGATTTCAATACAGTAACATTTAAAAGTTTTTAAAAGAATTCTCTTATGCATTTATTTGACCAAAAAAAGTTAAAAAAAAAAAAAGTTATATGTATTACAAAATGTGATTTATTCTTGTGATCAAAGCTGATTTTCAGCATTATTACTCTTCAGTGTCACATGACTCTTCAGAAATCATTTGAATATGCTAATTTGATGCTCAAGAAACATTTAGTATTATTATCAATGATAAAAACAATTGTGCTGCTTAATATTTTTGAGGAAACCATGATAAAACCAATTTTCTTTTTGCTTACAGTTTAAAAGAACAGCTTTTATTTTTGAACAGTAGTGTAGATTAAGTAGACCTCAGAGACGAAATGCAACTACATAAAAAAATGTATTATATGAGCCATTTAAATTGCCATTGAAGCTATAGTCTGGTTAACACAGAACATCACTGAGGCCTCTTTGCAAACCTCCCAAACACACCAAAAAAAACACAAACACACAACAGCTTCGAGAAGTTGTCACATTGAGCGGAGTGACTGGTGTGAAGCTGTGAGAATGCTGACACCCAAACACCACAAAACGCCTCTGCAGCAAAAAGTACCAACCCTGCCGATCCCGATCAGACTACAGTAATGAACCACACGCCACAGTACACTGACCTGTTCACATCACTCACATTAGTTATGGGTATTAAAGATGCATTCTGTCAAGTTCACTTATGTTAGTAAAAAAATTACAATTGAAGAGGTTGTTTTTGTTGCTGTAACTCTAAGACTTCTTTCAATTTAAATGAACCCCCTAAATCCCATCAATATGTCAATTATTAACTCATGAACTGGCATTCCCAAGTCATTTTCCCATAATGTGACATATTTCTGAGCGTAAAGGATAGGGCTGCACAATTAGGGGAGAAAACATCTAATTGGGTTTTGTTCTGATAAAAATTGCAGTTGCGATATAAAATGTGAATGGAAAGAGAAAAGCTCCAAGTTTTGTGCCTGTTTGTGGAGTTGCAAAATTTGATAAACATTTTTTGTGATTATATATCAATATATTACCGATAAAATAAAAATAAAAATAGGGATGGGCAACAGTAATACAGCGATTAATTGCACCCAAAATAAAAGTTTGTGTTTACATAATATATGTGTGTGTAGTTTGTATAATTAATTTGTATATATAAATACCCATACATGCATGTATATATTTAAGAAAAATGTGTTATTAATATCAAATATTTATATTTATATATAATATTAATTGTGAATAAATATATATAAAATATATACATGCACATATTTCTTAAATATATACATGCATGTGTGGGTATTTATCTATAAAAATAAATTATACACACTACACAAACATATATTATGTAAACACAAACTTTTATTTTGGATGCGATTAATCGCGATTAATCGTTGCCCATCCCTATTTTTATAAGCAAGCACATGCAAACTTTGAGTGGAGTAGAATGGGAAATTCCACAGAGAAAAGATATATAGGCCAAAACTTGGGAATCCATCGGGAATTGATTCATTGTACATTTAGCGATTGCTTTTATCCAAATGAGAAACATCTTAATCATTTACATACATAAACATATTGAGCCAGACCGATTTATCCGCAAGCCAATATTATCGGCCGATATAGGCATTTTCCAAACTATCGGTATCGGCCGTTATAATGGCCGATAAATGAATATTTCAAAAACAAAATAAAAACGGACGAAACGCTGCTTTAACCATGTCATGAGTGTTGGAGTTGTATAGTTTGTCCACCAGAGGGCACTCTACACCGTCCCTGTTGGCAACACTCGTTGAGTTGGTCACGAGACATACATTTATTGAATAACAAATAAAAGAACATCCCCATCAGTTCTCTTAACTCAAATAAGCATGACAAAAATTGTGACTATCATGTTTTGCTGCTGTTAAATAAGCCGAGAGTGAAGCGGAATTAGCTAGTAATAGTTACGTTACGTTGTTACAGTGTAGTTGACTGACTGTCCTTTTAACTTTTGACAATGTGACTGAAGTATTTCTTTAATGGCACGTGACAGTTATAGCACGTATCATCTCTCCTTAGCCTGTTATATTGAAAATGTATGTTTTACAATTTGCAGTATGATGTTATCCATTGCTAAATTATGGCTCATCATAGACTAGCTAACCACAAAGCTAGCTAATGCCACTGTCATCAGACTGTTCTGTTGTGACAATAAAAGAAACAAGTTTCTTTTTAAAATGCATTATCTAATTATTTTAGTTTAACCTCATAAATAACTACAAATAAATAATGTTAGGGAAATTTGTTAATGTTTTGTTGCGCGTTTCTAAAAAAATATATATATATATATATCGGCCGATATTGGAATATCGAGATTTTATCGGTATTGGCCTTCAAAATCCTTTATCGGTCGGGCTATAGAAGATATTACAACAAAATGCAAGGTACAACTAAATACAAGCAATTTTGATGCACACAAAAATCACCAAGAGGTAAATGAAAGATAATGTGCATTGTACACACACACCAACATGCAATCACATGCAACTGTGCTCACGGTTGCATCCACAGAAGCATGGCAGGATAATAGGCCTGTCAGAAACAGTTACAGCTCAAACAATCGTTATTTTTTCCAGTGGTAGGTTGTTATAATTGGAAACAATCACTGAGTCGATGGCCCCGATCAACCTCAGCGGGTTCAGTCCTGCTAAACGCTCCAGAGCCATGTGTGTGTGTGTGTGTGTGACACTCGGGTAAATCCAGGTCAACTCCATGCTGCATTGCAGGTTCTGCGATCATGCACAAAGTATTCACAGCAAATCACAACTTCCCAAAGCAGCTCTTATGGATTCTTTTCACATTTAAAGGGGTCATGAACTGGCTTTTTATATTTTTTCTTATGTTGTTGTCTGAGGTCAACTTATGAAGTTCGCTTGGTTATAAGTATAGGGCTATATTCTACCCTAGGTTTGAGTCCAGCTCAAAAACGCTCGGTTTTTATGGGCGTCTCGCATTGAAGACTTGGAAATAAACGGCCACTGCTGTTCAGTTCAGTGTTGATTCAGTTCAGTTCAATAACTGTAAAGTTCACCAATTATGAAACGAGTTTGACTCCGCTATGAAGCAGCTCTATAGAAGGCAAGTGTCATTATCCAGCATCAATTCAATTCAATTCAATTCAATAACTGGCGATATAGCAAAATTCATCATTAATAAAAGAGTCGAATTCAGAAAATCGATTCAGTTGAAATCAAAATGGACCATTCTCGTTTTTATGGCATATTGCAGAATTTATTATAAATAATTTATAATTTTCTTTAAATTTATGTGCCTCGTGATCTTTAAGCAAAATAGCTTCCTCTCTCTCTAGCAGCGACATCTCTTTTCTCTCTGATGATGCGTTTACTGTAAAGCCAGACCGATATATCGGCAGGCCGATATTATCGGCCGAATATTAGGCATTTTCCAAAATATCGGTATCACCAGTTATAATTGCCGATAAATGAATATTTCAAAAATAAAATAAAAACGTACAACTTTAACCATCTCATGAGTGTTGGAGTTGTATATTTTGTCCACCAGAGGTCACACTCTACACCGTCCCTGTTGGCAACACTCGTTGAGTTGGTCACGAGACATACATTGCTTGAATAAGAATTAAAAGATCATCCCCATAAGTTCTCTTAACTCAAATAAGCATGACAAAATTTGTGACTATCATGTCCAGTTTTGCTGCTGTTAAATAAGCTGAGAGTGAAGCGGAATTAGCTAGTAATAGTTACGTTACGTTGTTACAGTGTAGTTGTTACAGTGTAGTGTAGTTGACCATCCTCTTAACTTTTGACAATGTGACTGAAGTATTTCTGTAATAGCGCGTGACAGTTATTATAGCAATTCTGGCCTGTTATATTGAAAACGTATGTTTTACAATTTGCAGTATGACTAAGGATGGGTATCGTTAAGGTTTTATCGGGTATGACTACTCTTTCCGATACTGCTTATCGAATACCGGTACTTTAACGGTATTCTTATCGGTTCTTTTTGGTGTTTTTTTTTTTAGAATTAAGAACATATCTTTATATTTTGAAATGTATTTTTTTTTTAAAAAGTAATGCTTTAACAAAATGAAGAAAAAAAATCTATTTGTTATGCAGCAGTGTGCAGGCTTTTATTGTTTTATATACAAAAGATAGGACACAAGTACACAAGGATACAATTAATCAAAGATACAAATTAACTACACAGTGCTTTAATTTCAGGAAGGTCTACTAACATTACTTTTTTGGTAATATTTTCTGTCTGAAAATAAATCTAATTTAGTAATCAAATGTAAAATAGCACTGTATAGTTTATCATAGATAGATTAATGCTTATTAAATCTAAAGTTACTCATTCAAGAGCTGTGAGTGATTTTCTCTGCCTTTTGTTGTTTGATTTGCATTAATGGCTGAATCGTCAGCAGGTTTATTAGACTGCTGCCCCTTTAGGACTGAGTGTGGATCTAATAGGTAACTCAAGCACCATCATTTTCTCCCAATTATTTACTTCCATTTAAGACATAATTGTGTTTAAGTGAATCTCAGAGCTGGTCATTTTGACATTTTTATGTATATTTGATAGTTTCAGGACACACGAAGCCCAAAGTAGGCTATACTCTTCTTGTCTTGTTATATTCCGTTTCAGATGCGCGCACCGCCTTGGGAACAGCGTCTCTTGCACAGGTTTTTGTAGGCATTTTTTGATCAAGCAACAGTAGAGACAGCATTTTACAACAATCACCGATCATGCTGATTCTGGCGGCATGTTTGGGTTTTAGGAAGAACTGACAGCGCATCGCAGTGAAGTGAAGGAAGGTGCGCTGGACAGATGCGTCTCGTTTTTAAAGTTTTTTTCTCAAATATGTTCTTTTTATAATCTTTGGAAGCCGAAATCTAAAATTAAATTAAATATCCCAGATCTAAAGTGTAACCACGTTTGAATGTTTAGTTCTGTCCTCATTGTCACTCATTAAGCAAGGGCTGTCGTGTTGCGCGTGCTGTGGCTCCGCGTGAGAGATCGCTCTCTCTCTCTCTTCTGAACTGCGAATAGCAAATTCGCATCACAAACAAATGGTTTAATTAAAATATAGTTTATATATAGAAATGGCTGGCGAGATAAACATGTTCAAGATAACGTCTTTATAGGAATAATAAATAGTAGCCTCACGCGTAATTTCTTAATTTTTCCAGTACCGACAGCAGAAACGATGACGTCCGAGCTTATCGGATACAGCGGTCTTTCAAAATTCAGCACCGGGCCCGTTTAATACCGGGTTTCAGTACCCATCCCTAAGTATGACTTAATCCATTGCTAAATTATAGCTCATCATAGACTAGCTAACCACAAAGCTAGCTAATGTCACTACCATCAGTCTGTTCTGTTGTGAGAATAAAAGAAACAAGTTTCTTTTTAAAATGCATTATCTTATTATTTGAGTTAAAACTCAAATAACTACAAATATCTAATGTTAGGGAAATCTGTTAATGTTTTGTTGCACGTTTCTGAAATAAAATTTTTTTTAAAAATATTCGGCCGATATATCGGAATATCGAATTTTAAAACCAACAAATATTTGTATCGATATCGGCCTTCAAAATCCTTTATCGGTCAGACTCTATTTTACTGGCGTGAGGGCGGGGCAACCTGTCACTCAAAAGAGATCCACCAATAGCATCACAATAGGGAAGAAAAGAGTATTACAATTTCTATATCACAACGACTTAAACTTTTACAAGTGAAAATATAAAACAAATTTGCTCAATTTTTGAGCTTAATAGCAGTGGAAACATGTCTTAACAATCTGTGAAAAGGGCCCATTGCGAAAATAAGAGAACCCTTCTTGAGGAAGAGAACTGCATAGTCATTGGCTGCTCTATGTGCCAATCATGCCACCCTGGCCCCGCCCCTCACATTTGCTCCAGTTTCAACTTGCCACATTTTGCATTAACTCTTTCAGCACTGACATTGCCTTCACATGACATCTAAACCCTGTTTCCATTGCAAACCACAATAATACGAATACACGGAAAACGAATCATTGCATGGGCGTCAGTGAGGTGTCAGATGTGGTCAAAAGCTGAGTCAAAACAACAGCAGCGATGACAAGGCGGCAATCTGAAATCTTTCCACTTGAAGTGAGGCATTGCTTTGTTTGAGGATGGCAGCAGAAGCGCAGCTCTCAAACAGTCAAACAAAAGCCCCTTGTGTTTGAGTACTTGAGAAGTGAAGCCCCTCCGCACCAGCGTGGGTGTGTGTTCGAGCATGTACACGTATGTCTGCGCTCTGTGGGAGATGAATGCTGTGCTCTTGGCATGTTGGCCGCACAGACACGCTCTGTCTGTGGTGTGCCAAACGGTCAGGCTGCCTGTGATGACCTGCAGACCGTATGATTGGCCTTGTGCGCCAACATTTCCCAAAACACACACACAGCCTGTTCTCCCAAAATATCACACAGCACCACAACAAACACGTCAACTACAAGCTCTGACATTTTTATATTCGCCTAGTCATTTACTGTAAAGTCATCCATGCGGCCATAATTCATTTAGCACAGTCACCGAAAAATGCCAAAAATGTACTATATTTGTACCATAGTAAGCATGAGACTTCGACATAAACTAGGTTTAATATGGTATTTTTTTCTATTTCGACTTAAGAATACACATCATTCAAATGTTTGGGGAGAGTATGTTAAGAAATTAATACTTTTATCAATGTGAGACATATATAATGCCATAAAAGTTTTTTATTTCAAATAAATGTTCTTGAAAAAAATCTTTATTAAAAAAATGAGCAGCACAGCTGTTTTCAATACTGATAATAATAGTATGTTTCTTGAGTATCAAATCATCATATTACAATGATTTCTGAAGGATCTATGCGACACCGAAGACTGGAGTAATTATCGTGAATGAATGAGTAATGATGATCAATTTTATTACACTTCATGATTTTAATTTTATCTTTGTGGTGTTTTATTGCTATTTATTGATTTTGTGATATTTTTTAAACTGTTTTTAACCCCTTGCTACTGTAGCACTTTTGAGATTTTGTTGAAATGTAAAGTGCATTATAAATAAAATGTATTATTACTATGCTGAAAATTCAGCTTTGATCACAGGAATAAATTACATTTTCCAAAACTTTTTTTTAAAAACAATTTTTGAAGAAAAAACCCCGATATTTAGAACAGTAGTGTTAGGACTGCTCGATTTGGACCAAAATGATAATCACAATTATTTAGATCAATATTGAGATCACAATTTTTTTTATTACGATTATTTGTTGATTTTAACCAAAATTACTTTTATTGTCACATAGGTTAATTATAACTGCTTTCACATCCATATTGTGCTACATTCCTGCTAATGTGCAACTATGTGCATCAAAATAAAACAGGTCCTCTAATTCACCAAAATTCAGTGCATCTCTTTAAAGAATAAAGAAAAATAAAGAAAGCAATGAAGAAAATGTAGCAAAACTTCAAAGACACTATTTTACATTGTGTAAATATATTTTAGGAAGCAAAATATAAACTTGCATTGTACCTGCATAATGGATGTGAAATGCGCAAAATATACAATCAATATTCCACAACAGAATGTAACCAAATGAGAACATGTCAAGAAGGAACTATGCACTATGGTAGTTCAATTAATGGATGAAATTCAGAGTCATTATTATTTGACGCTTAAGAAATGTAAAATGTTGTGGTACAGTGTCAGTGATTAGTTTTTAAATCTTACTGCATAAATTGAATCTATTTAATCCTCTAAATGAATGTTTGTGATTGAATTATTTCTTTTAACAATAGTTTTTAAACAATAGTTTAAATTGAAAAAATGTATTTATTAAACAATAGTTCGAAACAAGACGTTTGTAGTAGGCCTAGGCCTACTGATTATTGAACTTTAATAATCGAACTCTTATGCCCCTTATATAGTAAATATATATTACTATGTAGTATGTACCAGTTTTCATTGTGACTTATACGCTCTCGCGCGCAGACACAATCGTTATTTCTCGCGCACTGTCGCTCGCACACAGACACACTCTGTCTCTCACGCGCACTTTCACTCGGTCTCTACGGTGGCCGAGAGAGCTCACCGCGCTGCAACCTGATGAAGACACATGCGAATAGAAAAAAACGCATGCAAGTAGTAAAAACACCTGCAAATTAAGAAAATCTTCATCAGTCTCACAACATACGTGCTCCAAATGCTCACAACACCACCAAATACAGAAACGCGCTGCAAACGTTCACAACACAAACAAATACAGAAACGCGCTGCAAGTAACAAGGTCCACAACGGAAATGTTTCCGGGAAACCAAATAAGTGACGGACCCGACTGGGACGTGCTCATAGCATACACAGGACGTGCTTACAGCAAAAAACCTTTATTGACAAGAAGTCAAAGCCTATATTTTTTATAAATAAACTATACAATTAAAATAATATTGTATATATAAATAATATTATAATTTTTTATAGTTCGTCTATACTCCTTGCTTACTCAAAATTCTACTTTATTTTATTTAATTTCTTTTGACTTTTTAATTTCCTTTTTATTGTAATAATCACGATTAATCACACCTAACATTTAATATATTTTTATACTGTAAAACTTTCACAGTTAATCTCCAAATTAATGTAGAAACAACATTTTTGTCCATTCAAGCATGAAAGAGAACTGAATGTGGCACCGGTGCACTGTCAGAAGTGGATTTCTGTGCCCGTTTCAAAGTTTGTTCACAGAAAGCGCAACGGTACAAATTTAAGTTATTTTTTTGGCGCCTTATTGCGCTTAAATGGTTTAAAAGCAGTTGAATGAATGATGACATGATCATATACTGTAGCGCAGCAAAAAGATGAGAAAAAACGGATCCTGTGTTAATTGCATCAAATATTTTTCACGCGTTAAACTGGAAAAACTTAAATCGCATGCATTATTGCGTTAATTCTGACAGCCCAAATGAATATCAAATATTGTGATATTTTAAATGCAGTAGTATATCATTTCTTACATTAAATATATTCAATAATTTCAAGATATTTGCTTGAAACAAAACCAGAATTTTTAGCCATGTCAGTGCACAATACATAAATATTACGGTACATACATATCAACTGAAAAATATCCACAGGTTTTTTAGCCATATCACCCACCCTTTTCCCTGCATAAAAACATTTTCCAGCAGTCATGAATTACCTCTTGCCGAGAGCTTTTTGGTGTTGATGATTTTGGCAGCATGCTCTTGGCCCGTGCACAGCTTGACACAGCGTCGCACGACTGAGAAGGCCCCCCTAAAGAAACAGACGAGAAGAAACACACACAGCTCAGAAGATCTGCAGATACACAGCTGAACTAGAAGAACCCCCAAACCCCAAAATCTGCTAAAACCCTTTTTCTTCCAGGAACAAACAATATTTCTTATTTAAATAATTCCCGCTCAAGACATGTGCAAAAAATAAAAATGGGCGGGGCTTGGTTGAGTTTAGTTGTGTGTTGAAACTTGCGGTTATGGTAAGGGGCGTGATATTTCCCTAAACACGCTCGAAATGGTTGACCAATCACAACACACTGACCCAGCCAACAAATCAGAATCCATTGTACTTTTGAGGAGGAGGGGTTTCATATGGCACGCTTCCTCTTACACAGTGCCAGTTCGACTCGACTTGGCTCGGCTTTGTTTGGTTTTCCACTGTGTAAAAGTTGTACCTGTTCCTGCTTTCGGGTACTTTTTTTGTACCACCTCCAGCGAGGTTCTGAGCGAGCTTAGGCGAGCTGAGGCGATACAGAGCCCGTCTGACGGAGAGCCTTGGCACTTCCTATTAGCCCCATTGTATATCATCTTGGTTGCAGTTCCATTAGAATTCCACTGGAGGTGATCGCGGGCGAGAGCAGAATGAATGGGAGTCAATGGGGCTAAACGGCTAAATGTGTCTCTTTCACCTGCTTGTTGTTAAATTAACATAGATTTTATTGTTGATTCCGCAAGTTCAATATATATTATAGGTCAAAAGTCGAATGAACGAGTACTTATGTCCTTTTGATTTCTTACAGGTTAGGCCGTTGTTGGCCGGAACACGCTAGCATTCTGCTATTGTGTGACGTCATCACATTTTTGAACGGATTTTTAGAACAGATAAGTGAACTTAAAAATGCAATTTTCAGTGTATTGTGTATTATCTTAGCCCTCCCTTTTGAATGCAACTTTCAAATTACTTGACAAAATTACATCCTGAGAAAAGTGGATTTCTGGGGGTGAAACCCCATTGACTTCCATTCATTCTGCACTCGACCGCGAGCGCCCCCGCATGGACAGAGACGTGTTACTGCCGCCAGTCCAGAACCTGGAAGTAACCAGCCAGTGCCAATTCTCTTCAATTAGACATTCTCTGGGCGATACTTAAAATGTCACGTAAAAACAATGCCAACTGCTGATTGGTCGAGAGAGAATCATCACCATTCACTGCGTCATCATTACACGCGCCAGATGGAGTATCCAGAATAACCCCGCCATGTTTAAATAGTTTGGCCAGAGATAGTTACTAAACTTAAGTTACTACTATTATTATGGCAACTCAGAAGAATACGCCGTGGTCGAACGAGGAGTTGCAGACTTTCCTTTGTTTGGTTGCCGAAGAGTGGATCCAGCGAGAGGTTGCTAGGGCAACGAGGAACGAAAGGCGTCGCTATGACGACCGGGTACTATTTGTGGCAGTACTGTCTGCAATGGAAAACAGACCGAAAAGCGACCTGAGGCGAGCCGGAGTCGAGCTGGTACTGGTAATGGAAAAGCGGATATAGAGACAGGAACTAAACAGGGGTCCGTTTCCCGAAAGCATTGTTAGCCAACTATGATCGCAAGTTCTGTCGTTATCAGCATAGTTCAACGAGTCGGTGTTTTCAGAAACAATCGTTCCAACGAACATTCACAAACAGCATCGCAAAGTTGTGGTTTGAACGTCAGCTCTCGACCTGTGGTTAGAGGCATAGTTTCTATATTGCATCACATTTGGACGTAATAAATCCTTATCTTGAGCAAAGTAAGCAAGCTGACATTCAGTACAACCGGTGTCTTTTATTTAGAATACATACAAAAGTAATTTTACGTTTTTCAAAAGATTTAAAGTACTGATTTTGAAGAGTGCACATGTGCTAACCTGATCTACTATGTAAGACTAGAAATCTCAGACACACCTTAGCGGCAGCAAAAATTATTTTGCTGCAAAGTGTGGTCTAGCAACTCTCCGTTGACTTTCGAAGTGGAAAATCCAAACTCTGGTCAGGCCAATCACATCGTGTATAGAGTTGGTGGGCGGGCTTAACACAATGACGGCAGAGTTGTGACGGTTCTGCGCCGTGATTTCCATTGGTGATTTCCCTGCTACTTAAAAACAACAAGACGCAGCTGGCGAACAGCGGTCTTTCAAATCGGCTTTGGCTGCGACTCGGATGACTCTCGTTCTTAAAAAAGGAAGATGTGTTCAGAGTCTTGACGACCAGATACGGCAAAAGTTTAATATATAAACTTGCTCTGCTGGAGAGAAAACCATGGGGAAAATGCATGGGACTCACTCAGCCACAGCCATCATCGCTCTGGTTGTTTAGCGCTATCCTATGGCGTGCAGAGGGATATTGAAAGACAACCTTTTATCCCGCCCCCAGATTGAGGTATGCCAATTGTGAGTTCCCAGACCTAACATCTTGATAGGTCTGGCTTGCCAGGCTACTACTATGTAAGAACGAGCCAAAAATTTTGTCTGGTAATAGATCAAAATAACTGAGAACAGTTAGAAATGGTCCTCAGATGACATGTAAGTAATTTATATATAAAAAATCTAGTAAAAAAACTCCACCACGCGCAAAACCAATGTGGTTGAACGATACTTTGCGACAATGGGTTTCGGGAAACAGTCGTGACTAGCTAGTTGATAACTCCAACGATGCATCATACTATGGCAGTGAAGCAGTGAACTATATAGTTATACGGGAAACGCACCCAGAGCGATAATGACAGACTAGAAGGAGAGGTGCTGCAACAATGTCAAACATGGGGAAAATAAGGAGTTTCTGAACATTCAAGCATGAAAACAGTCTGTTATGCACACATATTCTTTACCAAAAGCATCAACAGAGTCAGAAAACACAACATACAGGTGTCTGATGCACAAATATTCATGATATTCACATGGGAACAAAATGTAGAGCACACGGTGTCTATCAACAGCCTTGGTTCTATTTTCAGAAAAACCTGCATTAAAAAAAAAATCACTTGAGACAGTTGTGATAATGGTCTGATGTCATTTCTTACCAGCTAATTTTAGCCCACCTTGTTACAGTTACACAACACACTTAGAATGTCTCAAGCAGACGCTCTGAACAGATGAAGTTGGATCCGTGACTTCCCGCCCCTCACCGACAGGCTCAAATGCCCTTGGAAACATCCATGTGATGTTAACATGTGACGAAAACAGACCATATGCCCCTCTGTGACCTCGGGCAAATCACCTGAGCACGCTTCGCTTGGCCAGCGGACTAAAAGAAACCAAAACTGGATGATTTTGGGCATCGTTTGACTTCAGATCGTCATTCAAAACATCTAAATGTCGATTATACATTTTCAAAAAGATTTTACCGTGACGTTTGGATATGTTTGCGACGGTAATAATTTGTTTACATGGTGAAACCATGTAAATTAGTAATGAATATTAAAATTCTGACTGAAAACAATAAGCTTATAATCTTTTAATGTTTTGACTGATTTTTTTGGGATACAATTGTAGAATATTTTGTGTGAATTAAACAAAAAAAAAACACTAAACACTATTATAAAAAATAAAACACTAAAAAGTTCAAATTAATCATTTTAAATGCTAAAAGTTATATAGGTAGGGCCCTATGATTTCTGCGATCATGGAATTCGGAATTGGCAAATTAACGCAGAATCTAGTGTTAACGCGGAAAACTTTAACTTTAAAAGCATACTCTTTTTACAACTAAAATAACAGTCAAGATTATAAAATGAATTCCTAAAAATTAAAAAGGAAAAAACGGAATTTGGGGAAAAATAAAACGGATTTCATAGGGCCCTATATAGGCATAAAAACATGGTAATTTACAGTATGAAAAAAAATAGATTTATTTAAATATTGGCTAAATATAAATTTGTGTTTTAAAATAGTAACTTTACGTTTGTGCAATTAAAAAAAAATTGGCCAATTTTTAAACTCAAACAACACGTATACATTTAAAGATCTGCATAAATTAGCTGATCTATATTTTTGCGTCCTGAATCTTAATACAATGGTATTGCCATCTGATTAGGTCAGCATATTAACATAAGCATATTAACATATATAATGTAATGTAGTGGTTGACTGTTGTGGTGGTTAGTATTTACTTTTAAAGGATATCAGCTCTGTTAAAATAAAGGTCGACTCTTGCTTAAGACACTTATCGACTAAAATGAAAAACTACTCAGCCAATGTGATCATTAGAATCCGATATACTCGTCAACAACTAATATCATGTATCGTAATTAATTTCATAAAGGAAACAACACATGATGTTCTTCACTCCAATAAGAAGAATGGAAACTTCTCAACTAATAAAGCAGAAGGTCAAAGCATGAGCCGCCCGTTAACCTCTGACCTGTCTGTCTCTGTTAGCAAACGTGTGTTTCATCAGTGCTGTAAGAAGCCCGAGCGTCTCAACGGAGACATTGAGCTGATTTACAGCTGTCGGCCTGTCAGGAAGACCAAACCACTGAGCTGATCATGTTCAACAGCAGAAAACACACTCACAAACAACAACTACAAAAAACACACCGCAACTTTGGACTGACAGATCAAGTCAAGATGAGCTGAAAGTTATTCAACTCATAATATAATAATAGACAATAGTAATTGTATTATATTAGATTGATCAAAAATATAGCAATATTGCAAAGTGTAATTACAATTTAAAATTCAAATGTAAATTATTCCTGTGTTGAAAGCTGAATTTTCATCATCATTACTCGTTACAGTGTCACATGACCCTTCAGAAATCAGCTCTAATATGATGATTTACTGCTCAAGACAAGAAATATTTCTTAAAAGTTTGAGGTCGATATAGTACACTCAAAAAATAACTCTTTGAATGAACATCAATTACCACATTCTTTATTTCAGCATTATGCAATTATGTTATTCCAACTTAATGTACTTGCGTTGGGTCAACTTAATTAATTAAGGTTGATTCAACTTATTTGCTATGTTTGGCAACAGCCTTATTTAATATTGTTAGTGAATTTAAAAAGGCTCCCAGTACCCTGATATGATTCAGGTATTCAAATTTATATATTCATTCATTCAATGGAATATAATTTATTTTAATGATGACAATTAGCTACTAGACTATAGCCATCTATTGGCTATAGCACTTTTTATTTCAGTTAATGCAACACAAATCATTCATGTAATCCAACACAAACGGATTAGGTAGACTTAAATGTAACATATATTTAAGCAGATTGAACATAATCAAATTAAGTTTGGACAAAATGTATAGCAATTGTGTTGCTTAAGCTCATTTTAAGTAAGCAATTTGAACAAGCAGCAAAATTCAGTTTTTTTATAGTGGCCAAAAGTGATGTCTGAGAAGATATTTGTTTTTAATGACCCTAAAAGTTTGATTAAATCATCAAAATATGTTACATATTTTAAATATGAGTGAAGAACAATAACTAAACTTGGTTAAGGTAATTTATCAGACAAAATTATTTGGCAAAAAAAGGAAAACTTATTTTACTACGCAAGTAGAAAAACAAAGCTCGCAGGAAAAAGCATTCACTGACTACAACATAATCAGCTATTAAAGGGATAGTCCACTTTTTTTAGAAATAAGCTCATTGTACAACTTTTCCAGAGTTAAAGAGTTCGAGTTTTACCGTTTTCAAATCCATTCAGACGATTTTCAGATATTTAGAAGAATATCAGTAACCAGACAGTTTCTGGTTTCATTGACTTCCATAGTAGGAAAAATATATTTACTATGGAAGTCAATGGGACCAGACACTGCCTGGTTACTGATATTCTTCTGAATATCAGAAAATTGATTCTGAATGGATTCAAAAGCGGTAAAACTCAACTGTTTAACTCTGAGGGAGTTGTAGAATGAGCCTATTTCAAAAAAGAAGAGTCTCCCTTTAATATTTTGTTGGTTCTCTCCTGTTTATTTGCATGTGTGTTCATTTATTTGTATGACAGCCTGAGCAAAAATTATGTCAGCACAATTTCACTGCATTATCACAAATAAAACAACTACGCAATATGCTTACAAAATCTTTAACACGTTTTTTATATTTGAATAAAGGGAGAGGATGTAAAGTTGACCAGACATAATTTTTGGCTACTACTTTATACATAAACATGATGTGACCAAAGTAACGGCTAAAATGCATGTCTCCACCACAAACTGAGGATGTGGTCAAATATTCAGCTGAGCATGGTGAAGATCTGTTGAAATATCACACATATAAAACATCTCAAAAGTTGTAAATGTCTGTTTCTCCTCAGCGAGACTGGGTTTAAATGAACTGAAAATGAAAGCTACAGAGCATTTGAGAAGTTTAAAAAGTTTCCAAGAAAAATCTGTCTACTACTATGTGTGTGTTAGTATGACTGTGGGTGATACACGCGGCCCGGTTAATAATTCAGGAGAAAACTGTGCGAAAGAAATGCAATACTTACTGACTGACTGGAGGAGGGGGGCGCTGAGAGAGTAAAATAATTTCCTAACGTCAGGCCGCAGGCATGTCTCTCTCTCACACACACACACATTATAGACAGCAAACAGCCGTCCGGCAGCTCTCACAGCTCCAAATGTCACACGTTACAATGTAACGGCCCTTCACTCCAGCACAGAGTTTATGATAGTAACAAACAACTCTTAATGCATTAAATCAACCGTTCATGTGGAAATACAAAGTTGCGACCTATTGACCTGTTAAACTCTCAATTATAAATCACCCTGAACATAACCTCCAAATAACCCCTCAATAGCTCAGACATAGGCTACAAGATAAAAATCACAGTAATATTTCCTGACAGCTGCCCTGAGAATTTCTGCATGAAATGCACAAGAGGAGCCACAAAACACGCTATTCTTTATCTATAGTTACATACTCCCATGCAGATTTATAAAACTGCATTCAAAGGGGCTGCAATATCATTTCATGCAATATCAAACATGCAATATCCTCTAAATTTAGCTCTGATTGTTTATATTTATGATTCAATAAATGCACTCTTTTGAGTTCTACGTATAAAATGCAGCAAAATCATCCATGATCAGAGACTGTGTGATTCACTGTAACATGCACAGAGGTGGGTGTATTTAAATGCAACTCCCCTCTAATGTTTCCTGACAGCTCTGAGCATTCTGCATGGAAATGCACCAGAGGAGCCACAACACATGCAATATTGTCAAAATCATGAAGGATTCTATTTGCGAGCAGATTTTAAATAAACACAGTAGTGGGAGTCTCTGAATGTAACTCCCTCTAATGTTCCCTGACAGCTCTTTTGTGCATTCTTCTGCACAAGATGCAACGAGTTCAAATGTGCCAAAAAACAACATGAAAAACGAAGCCCTGGTCGATGTGCATAGTAAATATGAAAACAGTCACTTTAACATGCACAGTAACTGCTCTATATTTCCAGACAGATCTCTCATTGTCAAAAAAAAAAGCATCCAACCTCCTCATAATGATCACCAGATTTCTCTTGTTTATTATCAATGGTAAATAGTTAAAGACTCGTGGGATTATTTAAATGCAACTCTTTCTAATGTTTCCTGACAACTCCTCGGGGCTTTTGCACATGGATTTACATTTAATAAACGCGCGGCGGCATCAATATAAGACACTCAGGTTATGCACAAACACTAGCCGAGAAAGCGACTCTTACTTTCCAAGTTCTTCGTACAGCTGGTACTCGTCGGTGAAGCGCGTGCAAGTTGTCGTTGCCATTTCTCAGCCCTCAGCGTTCGCGGCAATATCCGAGCTGACTTCCAGCACAACTGTACGCTTCTGAGCCTTCGACTTGCGGGATTTTCAGGACAAAACTTAAACGTGGATGTGGATACTCGAGGGAGGGAGAGGATCGCCGACGAGCAGGCTCGATTGCTTTTCCGACCTCTCACCGAATGCGTCGTTTAACTGCAGTGAGTGCACTTGTTTTCCGCTGTGTGTGTGTGTGAGAGAGAGAGAGAGAGAGAAAGTAGCAGAGAGAGACGCTGTCACCGCTGGAGGGCGCAGCGGAGCCGCTTCTTGTGGCGTTACACCTGCAATAGGCTACCTTTTTAATGAAAGATAAACTTACAGGAGTAGTTCACTTTAAAAAAACAATTGCTGATAATTTACTCACCCCATGTCATCCAAGATGTCCACGTCTTTCTTTCTTCAGTCGAAAAGAAATTAAGGTTTTTGATGAAAACATTCCAGGATTTTTCTCCATATAATTGACTGCAATGGTAACCAAACGGTTCAAGGTCCAAAAAACAGTTTCAGTGCAAACTGTTCAAAGGGTTTTAAACGATTCCAGACGATGAATAAGGGTCTTATCAAGCGAAACGATCGATTCATTTCAAAAATAAATACAAAAGTTTAAGTTTTATAAGCTCAAATGGTCACCTTGCTCTGTTCTGTGATGCACGTTCGCGACTCTCCTGTTGGAACTCGTTCTATCAAAATGAACGAATCTTTTTCGTGTCATTTGGTTCATTTAACAAACTAAATGAACGAATTGACTCGGAAAAAGATTTGCTCATTTTTATGAACGAGTTCGAACAGGAGAGTCATGTGAGAGAGGAGTGTCACATTGCAAAACAGAGCAAGGCGAACATTTGAGCTTATAAAACTTAAACTCATTTTTGTTTTTTTTTAATGAGCGATCGTTTCACTTGATAAGACCCTTATTCATCGTATCTGGTGACGTTTAAAGCCCTTTGAACAGTTTGCAGTTTGTACTGGACCTTGAACCGTTTTGGTTTCAGTTGAAGTGCATTATATGGAGAAAAATCCTGGAATGTTTTCATCAATCCTGGAATGTTTTTTCTTTTCTTTTCGACTGACGGAAGAATGACATGGACACAGGGATGAGTAAATTATCAGCAAAAGTTTTTTAAATGTGAACTACTCCTTTAAGAGATCATTTCAGAGTCACCAAAAAATGGTTTATAATACAGAAGTTGGAAAAAAATAAATCCTTTTTATCAAAATTTGAAAAGTCAGCCCAAAATACTTTGTGACAAGTACACACCCAAAACAATTGAATATTAGTTTCTTCAAACTGATGACAGGAGAAGCACATGGGGGAAATGCTATTATTAAATTTGACAAGTTTATAATTTACAGGGTAGCAATTACGTACTATTTTTAATAGAGGCTTCAACTTTATTAGACAAAAAATAAAAAAGTCAAATAAGCCAGAAATCTTTCCATTATCCAAATGTGTTTACTTTACCATAAATTAATCGTCTTAATATTTTACATTATAAGTGTGGTCACGGTCTACATACCTCACTTAAAATAAATGATCAATGATATATGTTATTAGATTAATTTTTGGAATGATATATATATATATATATATATATATATATATATATATAAAATCTAATGATTCTCACACATTGTCAGTGTGACAGCATATCAATAATCAAAGAAAAACACAAATTGAATGTTTGCAAAAGGTTTTAATTAGGCACAAATGAAAAAAAAAAAATAGGATGCAAATAATGAAAATAACATCGATCAACCAACACAATCTAAAAATGACAGAATTTCATCCCATGTGAGAGTTTGAGCAATCTGCTTACAGACGTTCTGATGAATCTTTCTTTCCCAGTTCCTATTGTAGGTCACTGAAATAGCAAGAAAACTAACACATAACAAGCCCTGAATAGTCAGTAACTGGGCAACACGTAATGATCACAGCGCAGGAAAGTGCCACATCACTGTCCTTCAGTGTGTTACATAAGTGCTGACATTGTTGTGGTGTAACCTCAAAACTGGACAGCGTTTGGTGGGATGTTGAACATGGAGGGGTCAAAGTCCTGTCCTTTAAACGGAGATCCTTCAGCATCCCAGCCCTTCTTCAGCATCTCATGGACTTTCTGAAATGCAAAATAAAACATCTTTTACTGCAATATCTACATAGTTTTTCATGCAACAAATCTCAGAGCTCTTAAAAATACATAAAAGCATATTAAAGTGTCCTTGGGCTGAAGCTGGACTCTAGAGTTCTTTTATATGCTCCACAGAAGTAAGAAAGCAACATAGAAAACTTTTTTAAAGGAGCAAAACGCAAGTCTCTGAGTTTTTGCAGAACTACGCCCCCTCTGGCGATAAACGAAACTGCGTGCGCGCTCATGGAATACACACATACACGCACGTTTGCACAAGCTGTTCATAACCAAAGGAGCATCAGCCGCACACTGTGCGGCACACATCTTTTGTTACAGTCATAATGAGGTAATACAGTTATAGATCTGAAAGTCATTTAAAATATATGAAAGGAAAGGCATTTGAGTAAATTACACACTTATGTAGGCCTATGTGTGTGTGAGGGGAAAACAGGGGACGGGGTAGTAGAAAACTTAGGCTTTTGTTTCCATCGATCTCCATGTTGAACTGTTGTATGTGCTTACTGTATCCACTTATGATTGTACTATTATGGAAACACGTTCATGAACACGTTTGAGCCCTAGAGCAGACCGCCCGAGATCTCTCCGTTTGTTGAAAGCCTTTGACTCTGTGAAGTTGTATTTTCTTTGTCTTACCGTGGAGTTTGCGTTGGGGTTTGTAATGAACTACAAGCCGGTCTCTTTGGGGCTGTTTTTACACCTGGCCACTAGGAATGCACGATATATCGGTTATCGGCCGATACATGTTAATTTTTAATGTTATCGTTCTCGGCCTGGTAAGAAAATGTGGCCGATATATTAAAGCCGATAAATAATGTATTATTCCCTTCAGCTGAGACACTTGTTGAGCACATGTTTGTTTTTGCATTTCTTGAAATATGATTGAAATCTCTTCAAAAAATGAAAATACGGTTCGGTACAACATGTACAGCGCAAATCTGTCATGTCGGCTATACAACACTATAATGAGAACATCATTATAATTGTGCGCTTGGGACATGGATTTAATTGTGAGACTTTTGTTTTTGTAATCATCAGGCTCTCAAAATTAGATAAAAATTTGGATTTAAGTTTATCGGCCGATATATCGGTTCTCGAGCTTTCAAATATAAAGAATTATCGGTTATCGGTATCAGCCAAAATTTTCATATCGGTGCATCCCTACTGGCCACAATGCGTTTTCTCAGATCTATTTGATTTATCTAAACGATTCCATTACACCTGGTCACATAAATGTGTTTTTGCAAAACGGATATTAATCTGATATCTCAATTCCGCGTTATATACAGATTTCATGAAGTGCACGTCACCGAAAGCAACAGATAAGTTGCATTTATTGATCATTGGCTTCGGCTATTTCAAAATCAGCAAAGGCAGCAATAAGAGAGAGCGGCAAAAGCCTTGGTATGAGATCATTTCATTTCTTAAGGCTACTTTTAATGAAGATAGTGGAGGTAGAAGGTAACTTAGTGTTAATCGTATGCGTCTTACTTTCACTTTCATTTGCGATAGATTGCGGCGCGCTGGCTTGATGAATACACTCGCCTGCTCATCTGAGGTGATGCACGTCGTCATATATGACTAAAACAACATGACATAGCCTGTTTTCAACAACCAGATGCATTTACACTTGTCCAGTTTCATCTGGAATACAGCCCAGACCACGTCCTCAAGTGGTTTGAGCTATCGGATTCAAATCCGTCTGGATTCAACCTGGTCTTTTCACGATCGAATAAGTTATCCGATCACAGAAAACGCATGAAGTGACCAGATGTAGGCTAAACAGCCCCTTTGAATCCATCTTCTACTTTTGGGAAAGTTGACTAAAGTTGCGTCGCTCGAGTTTTCTTCTCTGATACGGAGAATGGCGGCGATGCTCTATCCTGCAAAGCATAGGCACATAGCCAGGTGAGCGTGAACGCGCATGACGTCACGCCCAGTCTTCAGGATTCGAGCCCGAATCCCTCTTATTTATTTCACTGTACAGGATTATAGAGGCGATCGCAGTGATCAGAGAAGGGCTCATTCAGCACATCAGGCGATTGTTTCAGCATGTATGGTTTAGAAAGACGGCTATTTTTAACACAAAATGTTGCACAATGCACCTTTAAGCTGCTTTATTATTGGGAATTGACAGTGATACTCGATTCAAACACACACGCAAACTTATTCCTAAATGACAAAAGATTGGCCCGTGTCTATTAAAACGTTTGATAAGTACGCGAATACACAGTGAACATTCAGATCTGCGTTTTGATGGTCCATCTGATATAAAGAGAGAAGTTGTAAAGTAGAAGTCAATTAAAGAATATCAATTACATTGTGACACCAGTAGGTGGCGACAAGTGAGTGTTAAAAAAGTATCATTAGCTAGTCATTAGCTATTTCTCCATCCACCTATTATCAGTGATGGGAATACGGCGTAATGATTAAGCGGCGTAATGGTTATACTAATGGTGATCTCTTTCTCAGTAACGATTAATCGAACGAATGACTGTTTCCCCTGTTACAGCGCCGTTACCATTAATGACAATAAAATGCAGCGTTACTATAGCAATTGAGCTCACTGAAGCAGTTTCCATCCGAGTAGGCTCTCTCTCGCCATAGGACCTGCAAAGTTTTGTGTGTGTGTGTATGAGGTGCTGGACTGGACTAAAGTGAAGCGAACGCGCGCGAGGCGGCACTCGAACAATGCCGTCCCGGAGCACGCTAACTGCGCGAAAGAGACAGAGTGTTTCCGAGCATTAGTTTGTTTTATAAATAAATGACAAATTTCAGCATTAGAATAATCTCTGTAGCCTATTGGTATCATCTTCAACGTTTTAATTAATTTACATGGTTATACAAATAAAATCTTAAAAATAACCTTCGGGTTCTGGGAGCACTTCTTTTGTTTATCAGTTTAATTTTCACTACAAAGAGTGTGTGTATATGTTTTTATTATTATTTATTAGGGCTGTCAAACGATTTCATCTTGATTATATTGCATCCAAAAGAAAAGTTTGTGAATACATAATATATATGTGGGGTGCACTGTGTATAATTATTTTGTATATATATATATATATATATATACACACACACACACACACACACACACACATGCATGTATATTTAAGAAAAAAATACTATTTATATATAAAATATTTATATATAATATAAATTATATATAAATCTATATACAGTATATACATGAAAATATTTATTAAATATATCCAAGCATGTGTGTGTATGCACCCACATATATATTATGTAAACACAAACTTTTATTTTGGATGTTATTAACCTATTATTTATTAATTTTTGGTACATTTTATAATTTATTTTTAGACTTATTTATTGACCAGTTGTGGTCTGTGCAATATAAAATATAAAAAGTTATTGAATTATGTTTAACTAAAATTATGTTTTATTGTCTATAGTAATGATAATATTTAAAATAATATATTGAATTTTATAGATGTATCTCACATTGTCCCACAGCAACATTAAAATAGTGTAGATTAGTGTACAATGTTTTATAATAATGTGTATAACAATATGTAATATTGGGTGCATCCAAGTTATTTGACATAGGCCCATTTTAACTTTGCTCCATTTTAATTTTTTTTTTAAGTAATGCAACTGTTACTTTCCCTGGCAATACGCTCTATGCACGAACCCTATGTCAGAAAGAATCTCAGTCAGCTTCTTTACTTCCGCTAGTGCGTACTGCAGGCAAAGTATATAGCGGCAAAACTTTAATAAAATTATTTTTTTCAGAAATGGAGACAACAATTTTAGAAACGCTGATCGCTAGTTGGATTTTGCACGATATGAGAGAATACTCACCCTCAAATTTGTTGATATAGCTCAAAACATATAATTTAAATAAATTATTTTAATAACTTAAATAAATCTTGTGACAGCTAACGTCCTCACAGTGTTGTTAACATCATTCACGTTAACCGCAGAAAGTTTTTGTAAACAGCGAGTGTAATTTGACACTATCTCCACCTAACGCAAAACCAGCTTCTGACGCAGCACCGGATGTAGCAGGGCGTGCTGAGACAAACCCGGAAGCGATCGTACAGTAGAGGCTATTAGCTTACTTTAATAATGATTTAACTCAGTTACTAACTCAGTTACTTTACTTTAGTAACTATAACTATTTACTTTTAAGTAACATGCCCAACACTGCCTATTATACGTCATAAAAACACCAAGATGCTCATACATTCTGAAAATGTTCTGAAAAAAAAAAAAAACCTCCACTCAATTGAGGACGATACGTTTTCTCTCACGTGACTTTGCCTCAACAAAGGATGTGATTGGATAACTGAGTGGACCAAATTTGATTGTACAAATGTTGGTTTGATCGTTCTGAAATGAATGAACCAAAGTCTGTCATCAGAATGATTTTGGTGGCCGTATTCACAAAGAATTTTATCTTACCACTAGGAGTACTCCTAAATCGCACTACAATATTTTAGCTAGGAGTTTTCTCTTAAAAGTTATTCATAACGCCTTTCAGACCTACTCTTAGTAAGGAAAAATGACAACTCCTAAACTAAGAGTGAGTCTTCGTTGCTATGGATGACGTCAGTTCTCATGCACGAGCTTCCTCGCGATGATCACAGTGATTGGTTGTTAGATGACAGGGCCATCATGCAGAACATAACAAATCATGAAATTACGACATCTAAATGTGTCTGTGTCCTGACACAAAATAATAATAGTAATGTCATCGAAATGCATATATATTGACATGTTTGTGCAGGCCCCAGTGAAGTGTAATTATAAAAAGGCAGAGAGAGAGAAAAGTCGTGAATTAAATTAAATCAAGGTAGCCTAATACCCCAATGAAAACAGTCACTTGCCTAATAATGAAAAACGGCACTTGCATTAAATTTCCTGTATTATCATGGAAGATGTTTAAGTTCTTATGATGTCATAGGAGAACCTTTTAAAATTCCTGTATTATCATAGATGTTTAAGTTCTTATGATGTCATAGGACTTGGAGAACCTTTTAAAATTCCTATATTATCATAGATGTTTAAGTTCTTATGATGTTATAGGAGAACCATTTAAAATTCCTGTATTATCATGAAAGATGTTTAAGTTCTTATGATGTCATAGGAGAACCTTTTAAAATTCCTGTATTATCATAGATGTTTAAGTTCTTATGATGTCATAGGAGAACCTTTTAAAATTCCTGTATTATCATAGATGTTTAAGTTCTTATGATGTCATAGGACTAGAACCTTTAAAATTCCTATATTATCATAGATGTTTAAGTTCTTATGATGTCATAGGAGAACCATTTAAAATTCCTGTATTATCATAGATGTTTAAGTTCTTATGATGTCATAGGAGAACCTTTTAAAATTCCTGTATTATCATGGAAGATGTTTAAGTTCTTATGATGTCATAGGAGAACCTTTTAAAATTCCTGTATTGTCATAGATGTTTAAGTTCTTATGATGTCATAGGAGAACCTTTTAAAATTCCTGTATTATCATGGAAGATGTTTAAGTTCTTATGATGTCATAGGAGAACCTTTTAAAATCCCTGTATTGTCATAGATGTTTAAGTTCTTATGATGTCATAGGACTTGGAGAACCTTTTAAAATTCCTATATTATCATAGATGTTTAAGTTCTTATGATGTCATAGGAGAACCTTTTAAAATTTCTGTATTATCATAGATGTTTAAGTTCTTATGATGTCATAGGAGAACCTTTTAAAATTCCTGTATTGTCATAGATGTTTAAGTTCTTATGATGTCATAGAAGAACCTTTTAAAATTCCTATATTATCATAGATGTTTAAGTTCTTATGATGTCATAGGAGAACCTTTTAAAATTCCTGTACTGTCATAGATGTTTAAGTTCTTATGATGTCATAGGAGAACCATTTAAAATTCCTGTATTATCATAGATGTTTAAGTTCGTATGATGTCATAGGAGAACCTTTTAAAATTCCTGTATTATCATAGATGTTTTAGTTCTTATGATGTCAAAGGAGAACCTTTTAAAATTCCTGTATTATCATAGATGTTTAAGTTCTTATGATGTCATAGGAGAACCATTTAAAATTCCTGTATTATCATAGATGTTTAAGTTCTTATGATGTCATAGGAGAACCTTTCAAAATTCCTGTATTATCATGGAAGATGTTTAAGTTCTTATGATGTCATAGGAGAACCTTTTAAAATTCCTGTATTGTCATAGATGTTTAAGTTCTTATGATGTCATAGGACTCGGAGAACCTTTTAAAATTCCTATATTATCATAGATGTTTAAGTTCTTATGATGTCATAGGAGAACCTTTTAAAATTCCTGTATTATCATAGATGTTTAAGTTCTTATGATGTCATAGGAGAACCTTTTAAAATTCCTATATTATCATAGATGTTTAAGTTCTTATGATGTCATAGGAGAACCATTTAAAATTCCTGTATTATCATAGATGTTTAAGTTCTTATGATGTCATAGGAGAACCTTTTAAAATTCCTGTATTATCATAGATGTTTAAGTTCTTATGATGTCATAGGAGAACCTTTTAAAATTCCTGTATTATCATAGATGTTTAAGTTCTTATGATGTCACAGGAGAACCTTTAAAAATTCCTGTATTATCATAGATGTTTAAGTTCTTATGATGTCATAGGAGAGACCTTTTAAAATTCCTATATTATCATAGATGTTTAAGTTCTTATGATGTCATAGGACTCTAGAACCTTTTAAAATTCCTATATTATCATAGATGTTTAAGTTCTTATGATGTCATAGGAGAACCATTTAAAATTCCTGTATTATCATAGATGTTTAAGTTCTTATGATGTCATAGGAGAACCTTTTAAAATTCCTGTATTATCATAGATGTTTAAGTTCTTATGATGTCATAGGAGAACCTTTTAAAATTCCTGTATTATCATAGATGTTTAAGTTCTTATGATGTCATAGGACTGGAGAACCTTTTAAAATTCCTATATTATCATAGATGTTTAAGTTCTTATGATGTCATAGGAGAACCATTTAAAATTCCTGTATTATCATAGATGTTTAAGTTCTTATGATGTCATAGGAGAACCTTTTAAAATTCCTGTATTATCATAGATGTTTAAGTTCTTATGATGTCATAGGAGAACCTTTTAAAATTCCTGTATTGTCATAGATGTTTAAGTTCTTATGATGTCATAGGACTGAAACCTTTTAAAATTCCTATATTATCATAGATGTTTAAGTTCTTATGATGTCATAGGAGAACCATTTAAAATTCCTGTATTATCATAGATGTTTAAGTTCTTATGATGTCATAGGAGAACCTTTTAAAATTCCTGTATTATCATAGATGTTTAAGTTCTTATGATGTCATAGGAGAACCTTTTAAAATTCCTGTATTATCATAGATGTTTAAGTTCTTATGATGTCATAGGAGAACCATTTAAAATTCCTGTATTATCATAAGATGTTTAAGTTCTTATGATGTCATAGGAGAACCTTTTAAAATTCCTGTATTGTCATAGATGTTTAAGTTCTTATGATGTCATAGGACTTGGAGAACCTTTTAAAATTCCTATATTATCATAGATGTTTAAGTTCTTATGATGTCATAGGAGAACCTTTTAAAATTCCTGTATTATCATGAAAGATGTTTAAGTTCTTATGATGTCATAGGAGAACCTTTAAAATTCCTGTATTGTCATAGATGTTTAAGTTCTTATGATGTCATAGGACTTGAGAACCATTTTAAAATTCCTATATTATCATAGATGTTTAAGTTCTTATGATGTCATAGGAGAACCTTTTAAAATTCCTGTATTATCATAGATGTTTAAGTTCTTATGATGTCATAGGAGAACCTTTTAAAATTCCTGTATTATCATAGATGTTTAAGTTCTTATGATGTCATAGGAGAACCTTTTAAAATTCCTGTATTATCATAGACGTTTAAGTTCTTATGATTTCATAGGAGAACCTTTTAAAATTCCTGTATTATCATAGATGTTTAAGTTCTTATGATGTCATAGGAGAACGTTTTAAAATTCCTGTATTATCATAGACGTTTAAGTTCTTATGATGTCATAGGAGAACCTTTTAAAATTCCTGTATTATCATAGATGTTTAAGTTCTTATGATGTCATAGGACTCGGAAACCTTTTAAAATTCCTATATTATCATAGATGTTTAAGTTCTTATGATGTTATAGGAGAACCATTTAAAATTCCTGTATTATCATAAAGATGTTTAAGTTCTTATGATGTCATAGGAGAACCTTTTAAAATTCCTGTATTATCATAGATGTTTAAGTTCTTATGATGTCATAGGACTCGGAGAACCTTTTAAAATTCCTAAATTATCATAGATGTTTAAGTTCTTATGATGTCATAGGAGAACCATTTAAAATTCCTGTATTATCATAGATGTTTAAGTTCTTATGATGTCATAGGAGAACCTTTTAAAATTCCTGTATTGTCATAGATGTTTAAGTTCTTATGATGTCATAGGAGAACCTTTTAAAATTCCTATATTATCATAGATGTTTAAGTTCTTATGATGTCATAGGAGAACCTTTTAAAATTCCTGTATTGTCATAGATGTTTAAGTTCTTATGATTTCATAGGAGAACCATTTAAAATTCCTGTATTATCATAGATGTTTAAGTTCGTATGATGTCATAGGAGAACCTTTTAAAATTCATGTATTATCATAGATGTTTAAGTTCTTATGATGTCACAGGAGAACCTTTTAAAATTCCTGTATTATCATAGATGTTTAAGTTCTTATGATGTCATAGGAGAACCATTTAAAATTCCTGTATTATCATAGATGTTTAAGTTCTTATGATGTCATAGGAGAACCTTTCAAAATTCCTGTATTATCATGGAAGATGTTTAAGTTCTTATGATGTCATAGGAGAACCTTTTAAAATTCCTGTATTGTCATAGATGTTTAAGTTCTTATGATGTCATAGGACTCGGAGAACCTTTTAAAATTCCTATATTATCATAGATGTTTAAGTTCTTATGATGTCATAGGAGAACCTTTTAAAATTCCTGTATTATCATAGATGTTTAAGTTCTTATGATGTCATAGGAGAACCTTTTAAAATTCCTATATTATCATAGATGTTTAAGTTCTTATGATGTCATAGGAGAACCATTTAAAATTCCTGTATTATCATAGATGTTTAAGTTCTTATGATGTCATAGGAGAACCTTTTAAAATTCCTGTATTATCATAGATGTTTAAGTTCTTATGATGTCATAGGACTTGGAGAACCTTTTAAAATTCCTAAATTATCATAGATGTTTAAGTTCTTATGATGTCATAGGAGAACCTTTTAAAATTCCTGTATTATCATGAAGATGTTTAAGTTCTTATGATGTCATAGGAGAACCTTTTAAAATCCCTGTATTATCATAGATGTTTAAGTTCTTATGATGTCATAGGACTCAAGAACCTTTTAAAATTCCTGTATTATCATAGATGTTTAAGTTCTTATGATGTCATAGGAGAACCTTTTAAAATTCCTGTATTATCATAGATGTTTAAGTTCTTATGATGTCATAGGAGAACCTTTTAAAATTCCTGTATTGTCATAGATGTTTAAGTTCTTATGATGTCATAGGAGAACCTTTTAAAATTCCTGTATTATCATAGATGTTTAAGTTCTTATGATGTCATAGGAGAACCTTTTAAAATTCCTGTATTGTCATAGATGTTTAAGTTCTTATGATGTCATAGGAGAACCTTTTAAAATTCCTGTATTATCATAGATGTTTAAGTTCTTATGATGTCATAGGACTTAGAACCTTTTAAAATTCCTGTATTATCATAGATGTTTAAGTTCTTATGATGTCATAGGAGAACCTTTTAAAATTCCTGTATTATCATAGATGTTTAAGTTCTTATGATGTCATAGGAGAACCTTTTAAAATTCCTATATTATCATAGATGTTTAAGTTCTTATGATGTCATAGGAGAACCATTTAAAATTCCTGTATTATCATAGATGTTTAAGTTCTTATGATGTCATAGGAGAACCTTTTAAAATTCCTGTATTATCATAGATGTTTAAGTTCTTATGATGTCATAGGAGAACCTTTTAAAATTCCTGTATTATCATAGATGTTTAAGTTCTTATGATGTCATAGGACTTGGAGAACCTTTTAAAATTCCTAAATTATCATAGATGTTTAAGTTCTTATGATGTCATAGGAGAACCATTTAAAATTCCTGTATTATCATAGATGTTTAAGTTCTTATGATGTCATAGGAGAACCTTTTAAAATTCCTGTATTATCATGGAAGATGTTTAAGTTCTTATGATGTCATAGGAGAACCTTTTAAAATCCCTGTATTGTCATAGATGTTTAAGTTCTTATGATGTCATAGGACTCGGAGAACCTTTTAAAATTCCTATATTATCATAGATGTTTAAGTTCTTATGATGTCATAGGAGAACCATTTAAAATTCCTGTATTATCATAGATGTTTAAGTTCGTATGATGTCATAGGAGAACCTTTTAAAATTCCTGTATTATCATAGATGTTTAAGTTCTTATGATGTCATAGGAGAACCTTTTAAAATTCCTGTATTATCATAGATGTTTAAGTTCTTATGATGTCATAGGAGAACCATTTAAAATTCCTGTATTATCATAGATGTTTAAGTTCTTATGATGTCATAGGAGAACCTTTCAAAATTCCTGTATTATCATGGAAGATGTTTAAGTTCTTATGATGTCATAGGAGAATAGGGCTGGGCGATATGACAATATTATCGTATATCGACGATGTCTCGCAAGTATCGCGATATCGATATCGAAGTCTGTTTCCAGACGATAATCGTCAATAAAAAAATAAAAAAAGACAAACATATTTCACATAGCCCTATAGTTATACACATATTTATTTACATGCAATAGCATGATTTAAATATTTTCTGTAGGCTAGTAGGGTTAGGAATAGAAAATCGATTCTTATTGATAGCATTCTTTAAGCACAAGACGCGAGAGAACACTTCTGCATGAGCGCTGTTTACTGAGCAGCACACAGCCGCTTCTCGTGCACGGACAAATGTGCATACAATATCACACACATATACTTCTTGTTAATTTATAGAATGAAATAATAAACATGATTAAACATCAGAAGAATTGTTTCAACCATGGAAAGACGTCATTACACATCTTTTTTCAAGTTCGAAATATCCCTCGACCTGTAAACAGAGTCGGTAAGCAGGCCTGTGTCTATTGAATCCGTGCATTGACAGCCTGTACTCGGTGCCAATATTTGAAGTTGATAAAAGAACAAAGGATAAAGAAAATCTCTCGCTGAACTTTTACAGCCTATGCCTAAACTTAATATTGTGTGCCTGTTGTTCGGCGCTGACTGCTCCAACTGCAACACGAGTCTGTGTTGGACTCAGCATGCGACTTTGAGATGCGTTACCTGTCAAAGATCATTTATCACTTTCGTAATTCTGCTAAACATTTTTTCCTGGAGTTCTTGATTTTTATATTTTCGTTCTACAGACGAAAAAAAATAATCCTGTTAATTCAGAATAGCAGACATCTCCAATATTTTATTTTGGTTTAGTATAAAGTTCATCAGAAAAGTAACTTTACCCGTTTCTGAATATTAATTTAAATGTTGCACATAATAAACAGGCCTTCTAAAAAAATAAAAACATGACCATTGTAATTAAAATTAAAATTTCGTTATATTGCAAACGGATGAAAGAAATTGCGTTGCTTTGAATATCTCATGCACGCGTTCAGAGTTTGTAATGTTGGGAGGTCGGTTACAGATATCAGAGCGTTATACTTTGCTTTAGATTAAAACATGAACAAAAACACATAAATAAAATACCCAAATATATAGCCTAATTATTAGTAACTTATGTTTCTAAATAAATAAAGCAATAATTTTTATTGAGCGGCTTAAGTTTTTGCTCATGCAGAACAAAACAATTGGTTTTAAAACCTAATTTTAGACAAATAAAATAACAAATATATTATAGTTTGAATACAAGTTTTAAAAAAGCGCACGTTATAATTAGGAAATTAACTTAGGCTATCATTAAATCAGTTCGGAAACGCTAAAGAAAAGAAAAGAAAGAAAGAGACCGGACCTTAAAACAAATAAGCACCTGTCACCTTGACATCAACACGCATTCACTGTTCTTACAATCATCAAATTCGGTTCTGTTCTGTTCTCTATTCAATATTGTAAGCTATATTATATATTGAATTATACATTATATATATGAATTATATTATATATCATTTCTCCTCGCAAAACGAAATTCGTTTCAAATAGGCGATGTGATAAGAACAGTGTGGAAATTTTTAGCTAACCACACAAAGCTAATGATTTATGCTCGTTCAAGCTCAAACTAAGCGAAGTAAAACCTTTAACGTGCCAATCATTAAATTAAACTAGCTGAATCCCTGGCTATCATTAGATAAAGTGCAGCCAGACTCAACGGGGCTGTTTACACCTGCCACTTCATGCGTTTTCTCAGATCGGATAGCTGATTTATCTGAACTCTGATTTATCAAAACGATTCCATTAGGCTACACCTGGTCACATAAATGTGTTTCTGCAAAACGGATAGCCTAAATCCGATCTTCAATTCCCGCGCAATATACAGATTTAATGAAGTGCACGTCACCGAAAGCAACAGATGCGCTGCATTTTATTGATCATCATCAGCAAAATCACCAAAGACGGCAATAGAGAGAGCGCCAACTGCCTGGTGGTCAGATCATTTCGTTTCTTTACTTTTAATGAAGATTTAAGATTCTGCGACTTACTTTCACTTTCATTTGCGATTGCGGCGCGTTGGCTTAGACGCTCAGCTGCTTATCTGAGGTGATTTGTGTGCAGTCGCGCCGTCATATCTGACTAAAATAACATGACATATGGCCTATTACACGAGGCGGGGCGTGTTGGGGGCGGGGCTTGGGTAGACGATATTATCGGATATATGCGATATTTTTTAAGGCGATTATCGATAAAATATTTTTGACATATCGCCCAGCCCTATAGGAGAACCTTTTAAAATTCCTGTATTGTCATAGATGTTTAAGTTCTTATGATGTCATAGGACTCGGAGAACCTTTTAAAATTCCTATATTATCATAGATGTTTAAGTTCTTATGATGTCATAGGAGAACCTTTTAAAATTCCTGTATTATCATAGATGTTTAAGTTCTTATGATGTCATAGGAGAACCTTTTAAAATTCCTGTATTATCATAGATGTTTAAGTTCTTATGATGTCATAGGAGAACCATTTAAAATTCCTGTATTATCATAGATGTTTAAGTTCTTATGATGTCATAGGAGAACCTTTTAAAATTCCTGTATTATCATAGATGTTTAAGTTCTTATGATGTCATAGGAGAACCTTTTAAAATTCCTGTATTATCATAGATGTTTAAGTTCTTATGATGTCATAGGAGAACCTTTTAAAATTCCTGTATTATCATAGATGTTTAAGTTCTTATGATGTCATAGGAGAACCTTTTAAAATTCCTGTATTATCATAGATGTTTAAGTTCTTATGATGTCATAGGAGAACCTTTTAAAATTCCTGTATTATCATAGATGTTTAAGTTCTTATGATGTCATAGGAGAACCATTTAAAATTCCTGTATTATCATAGATGTTTAAGTTCTTATGATGTCATAGGAGAACCTTTTAAAATTCCTGTATTATCATGGAAGATGTTTAAGTTCTTATGATGTCATAGGAGAACCTTTTAAAATCCCTGTATTGTCATAGATGTTTAAGTTCTTATGATGTCATAGGACTCGGAGAACCTTTTAAAATTCCTATATTATCATAGATGTTTAAGTTCTTATGATGTCATAGGAGAACCTTTTAAAATTCCTGTATTATCATAGATGTTTAAGTTCTTATGATGTCATAGGAGAACCTTTTAAAATTCCTGTATTGTCATAGATGTTTAAGTTCTTATGATGTCATAGGAGAACCTTTTAAAATTCCTATATTATCATAGATGTTTAAGTTCTTATGATGTCATAGGAGAACCTTTTAAAATTCCTGTATTATCATAGATGTTTAAGTTCTTATGATGTCATAGGAGAACCTTTTAAAATTCCTGTATTATCATAGATGTTTAAGTTCTTATGAGGTCATAGGAGAACCTTTTAAAATTCCTGTATTGTCATAGATGTTTAAGTTCTTATGATGTCATAGGAGAACCATTTAAAATTCCTGTATTATCATAGATGTTTAAGTTCGTATGATGTCATAGGAGAACCTTTTAAAATTCCTGTATTATCATAGATGTTTAAGTTCTTATGATGTCACAGGAGAACCTTTAAAAATTCCTGTATTATCATAGATGTTTAAGTTCTTATGATGTCATAGGAGAACCATTTAAAATTCCTGTATTATCATAGATGTTTAAGTTCTTATGATGTCATAGGAGAACCTTTCAAAATTCCTGTATTATCATGGAAGATGTTTAAGTTCTTATGATGTCATAGGAGAACCTTTTAAAATTCCTGTATTGTCATAGATGTTTAAGTTCTTATGATGTCATAAGACTCGAGAACCTTTTAAAATTCCTATATTATCATAGATGTTTAAGTTCTTATGATGTCATAGGAGAACCTTTTAAAATTCCTGTATTATCATAGATGTTTAAGTTCTTATGATGTCATAGGAGAACCTTTTAAAATTCCTATATTATCATAGATGTTTAAGTTCTTATGATGTCATAGGAGAACCATTTAAAATTCCTGTATTATCATAGATGTTTAAGTTCTTATGATGTCATAGGAGAACCTTTTAAAATTCCTGTATTATCATAGATGTTTAAGTTCTTATGATGTCATAGGAGAACCTTTTA